>JAFVLL020013430.1:0-44535 GCA_021397915.2 Tor tambroides | reverse complement strand
TGTCCTCTTTGCAGATACAACAGAATAGCGCGGGAATGGACTCAGAAATATGCCATGTGATGTTGGCTGGACACATTTATACACTGTTTGTTCTCTCATGTTTTGGACACTGTTGCAAGACCATATTTCCCCATCTGTCTCTTATGGAGGCACAATCCCAGTTTTTTGCTCAAACAGGAATGCAGGCCTGCTCCTGGCCTTTCCACACTACGAAGTCTTGAAATGGACCTCACCCGTTTGACGGAAGTTCCTCCGCTCTCAGCTCTGCCTATCTTTGATCTTTACCAATCAACTCCTCTCACTCCACAACACGTCATGCCTGTATGACCTGAGTGTGTTCTCTCTGAGCTGCTCGGAGAGAGAATGTCTTTAGGTCGTTCTGCTTTTTTGGGGCCTTACTCCTGGAATGCATGCAAACACAGGAGGAAAGGTCAGATGTTATACATCAGTGGGAGATTGGGACTGATTCCTATATCCTATTTGATTGTAAAGATTTGCAACATTGTGATCAGTCCTTGGCCCAACTTTTCACAGCCGTGACACTGAGATACAACTTAATCGATTGGCTTAAATATCTATTTAAAATCCCGCTACTTTTTCCTTTCAATAAAGATGTATAACTCATACTATGTGTTTGTGTTTTTCTATTTGAATTTCACTGTATTCAAATGAACAGATTTTTTTTCACATGTATTGAATATGGAAAGTGGTTATGGTTTATCACTTAAAATTAAGGTTATTTAGAATGAATTATCTGATTATTAGTGTACCCGATAAGGTTTGGTAAGGACAAATTAATATTTATTTTGGAGAATTTTGTATCTAAAGATATAAAACAGTTACGATTTCTTCACAATTTTAGACAGACAGGGCTTAGACTAAGCCAAGATTAGGCCATAGTTCAATTAGGACATTTAAGTAATTTTTATAAACATGCCTTAGAAAAAAATATTACTGGCCTGCATTTTGAGATAAAACAAAGGCACTGATATATTTTAAGATCAGTCAGTGCAAGTTTCTTTCAGTTAAAACAGCTCAGACTTACATTTTAGTCTGGGACTAGGGTTTAAGCTTTGTCTGTGAAACCGGGGGAAAATGTTTTTTAATTAAACTTGGTCTTAAATTTTAAACCGCATTTCTAGTGGTGTTTCGTTATTGAACGAATTGGTGTTTTTGAACAAATCATTTCCGTTCACTTCCACGGACAGACTCATATTTCTCGTTTTAAAGTACGTGAATGCTTTCCTGCATTCAAATACATAAAAAGCCACTTATATAAAAATAACTGCCCAAATCCGTGAATGAATCTTTTGGTGAATTAATTCAAAAGATTCTAGTTACGAGGATGGATCAATATCCCCACCACAGTGCAGGCATAATAAAAACCCTCACAATTTCACTTCTCGAATAGCTAGTTGTTTTCGCTACAACATTTAATTACATTTAATTTTCAAGCCTTGTTAAAATTCTATCATTATATTTAAATACAATTTATATACTTAAATTATTTTTGTAGAATATTTTACAACCACATACTCTTAACTTAAACGCCACCGGATGTTTTTGCTTCCACGTGAGAAAGCAGCTGATCGCTCTTGTGCTTTTGATTTCAACCGGGAAGTGCGGCAGAAAACATCAGGGCGGTGTGTGTTTACGGCTTTACGTCCCGTGATTCAACAATATAATATAGAAATGACTTTGGTAGTATCAAGTCTGCCATGATCAATAAACATGAATCATGTGGTATGGTCTTTTGCGTGCTTTTACCTTTTAGAGGTCCCTTTTCTTGACAGCTCACTTGCGTCTGAAGTGAAGAGTCCCAGTCTGGGAGTTGATATTATCTCTCTGAGCGGGAAATGGCAGCTGCTGAACTCAAACTCATCTGTTTCTCTCAGTGCGGAGGTACCAGGCTGTGTTCATACGGCTCTGCAGCGTCAGGGATTCATTTTGGTATATACAGACACATTTTCTAAAGTCATTATTAACAGTCCAAGCTCTGTGAAATGAATGTTCCTACAAACTTTATTCTGTGTCAACAGGATCCATATTATAGGTTTAATGACCTGGCCTACAGATGGATTTCACTTGACAACTGGACTTACACTACATCCTTCTCAATACCTACTCATGTTAGGTAAGTCAGCAACCCTCCAAGTCCAAGTAAACCTACCCTCTGATTTGGACCATACACCTTGAGCTAGAATGTCAAGCATATGATTTATGATAGGATAACAATAGTGTGATATTATTTAGGCAGTACCACAGAATGAATACAATGTACTCTTTACAGAGGAAAAGGGAAAGCAGTCCTAGTCTTTGAAGGAGTGGACACAGTCTCTACAATTTCTCTGAATGGAGTCCCCATCGGAAAGACAGACAACATGTTCCGCAGATATGTAAATGAATAACAGTTTTGTGTTATAAATGCAAGTTTTTTTGCATTGTTCTTTATATGTATGTTTATAGACTCTTGCATAATAATAATAATTATCCTTAAAAAGTGCTTTTTAATGAAATCATAATATTTTTTCTTCAGGATTTTGAAGTCACTGGATTGCTGAAGGATCAAGAGAATGTTCTCCAGGTGTGGATTATGTCAGCTGTGACCTATGCATCTCAGAGGAGTCATGCCCACACTGAATACAGCGTACCACCTGATTGTCCTCCTCCTGTACAGAAAGGAGAGTGTCATGTTAACTTTATCAGAAAGGTACAAACAACGTCACACTTGCAAACCCAAAAAGTTCATTAGAGTATATGGCAATACCTGCCATACTGAGGTTAAATAAATATGTTTCCAATATGTATTTAATTAATTAAATAATATAATTAAAACCTTTTTGTCATTGGTTTCCTGATTGAGTTTTCAGTCTCTTGGTGTTTTTAGGCTCAGAGCTCATTTAGCTGGGACTGGGGTCCATCTTTCCCCACTCTGGGCATCTGGAAGGGAGTTCGTCTGGAAGTCTTTAACACTTCAAGGGTTCTCAGTTATACCACAAGTCCAAAATATGGTACACACATATTTGCACATGAAGGAGAAGGGATTTTAGATATAGTATCAAAACAAATTAACATATTGTGCAAATTTGTCTTTCCTCCATATTCTTGTCCTGTTTCTCTCCTTGTCTTCCTCTGTATCCAGACTCTGAACATTCCAGCTGGAATGTTGAAGTGGAATTATTCTTTGATGTTTTTGCTGCATCTAAGGGTCTTGTCCATCTGTCCATACCATTATTACAGTCAGAGGCAGAATTTCAACTGTCTCTTACACCTGGGCAGAGGAAAAAGTCCTTTGTCTTACAGCTCAACCAGGTGAAGTCAGTTCTAGTTTGCTTGATTATGAACATCCCGTGTCATTTTAACGTACATTTCAGAGGAAATATCACATGTATCAGTGTGAGAGTATTATATATTCAAATACATTTTTATTTTCATATTTCTTGTTTTCATTTTATTTTTTGTTTTTAATTGTAGTGTTAGTAATTTTGTTGTTTTTGTATGTATTTTTAAAAATGTATAGAGTTTTTATTCATTTGTATTTCAGTTTTAGTTATTTTAATCAAGTTAAACTCAGCAAGAAATATTCCCCCGGTTTCACAGACAAGGCTTAAGCCTAGTCCTAGACTAAAATGTAAGTCTGAGCTGTTTCAACTGAAAGAAACCTGCACTGACTGATCTTAAAATATATCAGTGCCTTTGTTTTGTCTCAAGATGCACACCTGTAATGTTTTTTCCTAAGCACGTTTATAAAAATTACTTAAATGTCCTAACTGAACTATGGCCTAATCCTGGCTTAGTCTAAGCCTTGTCTGTGAAACCGGGCCATTGTCTTGACAACCAGCTGAAATAAAATAAGTTAATAGGTTTTTTATATTTTATTTCAGTTAATGTTTATGGCAACACTTTAGTATAGGGACGATATCACTATTAACAAGTTGTTTATTAGCATGCCTATTATTAACATATTGGCTGTTTATTAGTACTTATAAAGCACGTATTCTGCATGACCATATTCTGTATCCCTAATCCTACCCAGTACCTAAACTTAACAACTACCTTATTAACTATTAATAAGCAGCAAATTTGGAGTTTATTGAGGAAAAAGTCATAGCTAATAGTTTGTTAATAGCAGGAATTAGACCTTAAAATAAAGTGTGACCATGTTTATTTTATTTCAAGTAATGAATATATGTTTTATGGTTTTAGTTAACAATAATAACCTTGATATGTATGATAATGAATAATGTGTTCACTTTAAGAGTGTCAGTTTGTGGTGGCCGTTTGGACATGGAGAGCAGCCTCTATATGACCTGACGATAGATGTCAACTTAGAGGGTGGAGAGACATTTAATGCAGACCAAATGGTAATGTCTCTTTCTGTTTATTTTATTATATTTTCACAGTCTGCATCATTTCACTCTTGTGTTGTGGTTTTCTGTTTCAGGTTGCTTTCCGCACAGTGGAGTTAATCCAGGAGCCTATACCCTCCTCCCCTGGCCTCAGCTTCTACTTCCGGATCAATGGGAAACCAATTTTCCTGAAGGGGTCGAACTGGATTCCTGTTCATGCCTTTCAGGACCAGGTGACTACTGACATGTGAGTAGATTTATAGCCTTAAAGGAAAACTCCACCGTTTTTCCATATTCCAATATGTTCTTCCCTCAACTTAGACGAGTTGATATATACCTCTCCCGTCTCAGTGCACTTAATCGCTCTAGCGCGCGGCGCCACTATGCTAGCGTTTAGCTTAGCACCATTCATTCCTTAGGATCCAAACAGGGATGAATTTAGAAGCCACCAAACACTTCCATGTGTTCCCTATTTAAAGACGGTTACATGAGTAGTTACACGGGTAAGTATGGTGACACAAAATAAAACGTGGCGATTTTCTAAGCGGATGAGAAATGATAACTATAATATATGGCGGAAGAGCACTTCGCAGCACTTCGACCTGCGCAGTAATATCATCACTCCTGAAAACTCCCCCTCCATCAATAGAACCAATGTGTTTTAGACATCTTGTTTCTGCATTGGCATTGCAGGATCACAATCCTGCTTCAGTCTGCACAGAAGGCCAATATGAATGCTTTAAGAGTGTGGGGTGGTGGAGTGTATGAGCAAGATGTCTTCTACAGCCTGTGTGATATGTATGGAATCATGGTAAGCTTATTAAATGACATCCTCCACCTGTGACATGCCTTAAATGATAATTGATTTGATTATTTGTTTGCGCTTATGTCAGATTTGGCAGGACTTCATGTTTGCCTGTGCATTGTACCCTACAAAAAAGGATTTTATACAGACAGTGAGGGAGGAGGTCACTCAGCAGGTTTGCATACTTACATCATGTTCACCTCAAATAAATGACAAATAAAAAGGTTAATGACATATCGGTGTTTAAAAATATTTTCATGAAAAGTTTAAATGATATTATTCTAAAATTTCATGTGGTGAGTGAATATTTTAATAAAACAATTACATATATATATTTTTTCTCCATATATCTTGAATACAGTGAATGTACATGCCTTAACCATTATTTTCAAAGTAAAGTATTTTAGTACAAATATTATAAATGAACACTATTAAAATTTGTTGATGATAATTGAAATAAAAGAAAACATATATTTTATATATATATATATATATATATATATATATGAAAAAAAATCAAAATCAAATGATAATTAGAAATGTTGCTTGGCAACAAAAAAACAGAATAAGTTTTTTGGTAAGTACTAAATTTACTAAAACTGAAATAAATTAAAGCTCAATATAAACCTAAAAACCTAATAAAAATGACAAAACTCCATAAAAAATTACTAAAGCTTAAACTAAAATTAATATCAAAACTGAAAATATAAAAATAAAAGCTAATCAAAAATATTAATGAGTACTATGATAATATAAATAATACTAATAACACTGCTGCAAGGGTTTTTCAAGTATTAAGAGAAGCAGTTTTAATAGAATGTGTTTTTCCTTAGAAATAATATAAAAGATTTCTTCTTTATGAAAGCAAGACATGTTTGACTTTAATGCCCCTCAAAATATTTCAAAATTAATTTTAATTAAAATTTTTTTATTTTTATA
Source organism: Tor tambroides (assembly GCA_021397915.2). Lineage (NCBI taxonomy): Eukaryota > Metazoa > Chordata > Actinopteri > Cypriniformes > Cyprinidae > Tor > Tor tambroides. The sequence goes on along the minus strand of JAFVLL020013430.1, from coordinate 38,442 downwards.
CATTTTTTTAATGTATCTTTTGAATAAATTACACATCCAGGTGAAAGAATGAGCATCACTGACCCACCGGTTATTATTTACAATTATATTATGGACATTTATTTCAGGTCCGACGGTTGAAATCTCACCCCTCTGTGGTCATCTGGAGTGGGAACAATGAGAATGAAGCTGCCATAGCAACTGACTGGTTCAACATATCTGTTGCTGCACGACCACTGTATGTGAAAGACTATGTCAATCTGTATGTTGAGAACATCAGAGACATCGTGCTGCAGGTGAGACTGAGATACATACACACACACTAACATTGAAGTACCATCTTAAGCCTTTACCAAAGGATGCTGTGCTTTAATTCAGGAGGACAGCACCCGTCCTTTTCTAGTGTCCAGCCCAACCAATGGAGTTGAGTCTGAGAAGGAAGGCTGGGTGGCTAAGGACCCCTATGACCCCCACTATGGAGACACCCACTTCTACAGCTATTACAAGGATTGCTGGGACTGGACTGCTTTCCCTCGCACACGCTTTGCCTCTGAGTATGGCTTCCAGTCCTGGCCTTCATTGTCCACACTTAGTAAGGTACTACACTTAAGACAAATCTGTCTGCTTTTTGAGATTTAACAGTTGCAGTATGAAACACCTAATACTAGTTTATGTTGTGATCCCAATGAATACACTTAAATGGCCTTTTATTCATTATCTGCAAGCACAATATAAATTTGAAGTACACTACAAGTGCACATTTAGTACAATTAAGCATGCTTCTTTTTCAAAGGGGAATGTAACATCATAAGACCCTCTTGTTTTTCAACTTCAACCAGGTTTCAGTGTCTTCAGACTGGGATTTCAGCAGCAATTTCTCAGCTCATCGGCAGCATCATGATGATGGAAATCAGCAGATGCTAAAGCAAGCAGAACTACATTACATTCTCCCAAACAGCACAGACCCGGTGCAGAGATACAGAGACACTATTTACATCACTCAGGTGAACACACACATACAGTATCACCTTAAGCTGTAACATCACTGGAATAAATTATGTTTTAAAATATATAACAGTTATTTTAAATAGTAGTAATATTTCACAATATTACTGTTTTGACTCTATTTTTGATCATATGACACACTTTGGTTTGAACAGGTGATGCAGGCCCAGTGTGTGAAGATCCAAACAGAATTCTACCGCCGCAGCCGCAGTGACATTGTTGAGGGAAAAGGTCATACGATGGGCACCCTTTACTGGCAGCTCAATGACATCTGGCAGGGGCCTTCCTGGTCCTCTGTAGGTAAATGAATCATGTACATGACTACCACTCTTCATCTCTGTATAGAGGAAATCATTCTTGCTTACTAAAAGTAATTTGTCATTTATATTTGCACGTGTAAAATTTGCTTGTTGACTGGGAAATCGCTTGTACATTCAGAGTTCGGTGGTAAATGGAAAGTGCTACACTACTGGGCTACAGATTTTTATGCTCCTATACTCTCAGCGGGGGTTGAGGATAAGGGAGACCTGCTGATCTATGCAGTCTCTGACAGCCACTCTGAGAAGCACAATGTCAAAGCTAAGGTAAGATGGTAGTGCTTGTAACACTGACTGTTGTTTTTTGGTTATGTAATAAGGGAACGTTAGATTAAAATTTTTGACATTTTAATTTAGAGTATTAATGCAAATCAAAGTTTTAAGAGAGTGACAAAGGAATTCCCCCCTAAAAATGGAAATTTGCAGAAAATTTACTTACCCTCAGTCCATCTAAGATGAGTTGGTTTCTTCATCAGATTTGGAGAAATTTAGCATTACATCACTTGCTCACCAGTGAATCCTCTGCAGTGAATGGGTGCTGTCAGAGTAAGGGTTAAATCGGGTAAATAAGGGTAAACAACTGATGAAAATATCACTATAATCCACAAGCAATCCACAAGACTCCAGTCCATCAATTAACATCTTGTGAAGTGAAAAACTGCTTGTTTTTAATAAACAAATCCATCATTAGGATGTTTTTAACTTCAAATACGGGTCCTCTATGCCTTCACCAGTGAAGAAGTCGTCTTGTCTGAATAAGGAGAGAAATATGCACAAATTAAGCACTGTTTACAATCGAAAAACAGTTCTCAACAAAATGTCGATTTAATAATACTTATATAATCATTCATACTATATCTCTAAATTAAACAAAAACAACATGTTCCTAATTCTTTGGTTTGGACAGACCTTGTCTAGTACCACAAGACTTTCCAGCGCTATAGCATAAACATGTTTTCATTTATTTGTTTACTTGCATTAGTTTATTTATGAATTCTGACCAGTATTTGTCATGTTCACAGGTGAAATTATACAGCTGGAGCAGCTTTAACGCTGTGTGTTCTTTAGAGTCCAATGTGACTACAATAAAAGCAGGAGGAAGCACCCTTGTGTTTCAGCACTCTATATCTGCTCTGCTGACGCAATGTGGGAACTGCACACGGCGCTCATGCATAGTTGCTTTTCATCTCAGTAGTCCGGAAGATCAAATTATCAGCTCTCACAATCACATCTTCCTCAGCTCGCCACGATATGCAGAGGGTTTGCAGAAACCCAACATCACAGTAAGAACCATACATTCTCACACACCATTTACAAACACATCCACCTTAGCTAATTCACTCATGTACTACATTCCAAAAATGTGTTTCTTCACAAACAGAGATGTTACTGACCGCAAATGCTTGTCTTTGAGAAATCGAATCCCTCAACTGACTGACAGGTTTATTTTATTTGTATATTGCAGTTTACTGTAAAGGACACTGGAATTGTGCAGAACTTTTTCGTGACTCTGCACTGCTTCTTTCCTGCTGTGTATGTTTGGCTGGATGTTGACAATATTCCTGGTCACTTTGATGTCAATGGCTTCCTGATGCTGTCTAAAAAATCCACAGTTATTTTTGGAGCATGGAGACCCACCACTGCCGAAGAAATCACTGCAAATCTTCATATCACGTCTCTCAGGGATGTCTACTGATTTTATGATATGCTTGTCAAGTTGTCTGACTGACAGCTTCTTTAAAATCAACTATACAGATCAAATTAATAAAAGATGGCAGGCACTTTTATTTTATATACATATTAAAACTTCTAACCAAAACAAAGTACATAGTCCACTGTTGTCGAATACTTGGATCCATTGAAAAAAAAATATTTACAATGATATGAAATATTAAATCTTTATAGCCTATATTTTTATTTTTACTTAATGTGGCTATTTTTGAAAAACACAAGTCATGGTTGGTCAGTAATGTTGATAAAAAAAATAGGCTTCATTGAGAAATGTGCAAATATTGGGATTCTGTTCTGTCCTTCTACCATGAGATCACTGAAAGTTACTCAAGTCAGACCTGAACACGTTGCAAGAATGTCTGGAAAGCGCAAACAAAGGCTTCATTGACACAGGGAGTGATGGCAGTTATTCGGCTGGTAGTAGCAGTGGTTGGTCAGCAGCGTGTTGCTGTTCTTTGACCCGCCGTCCAGCAGCAGTTTCCTCGCGCGATCTCTGCTGAGGAATGGGAGAGGGCGCGTCAGAGGTGTATTCCACTATCACTGATTGCGACTGATTAGTAAAGTCGACAAATAGTTGTTCCTCCCACGTCCGGGAGATTGCAAATCATTTCTGAAAAGGAAATTAAAGAATTGAGTTTCTCATTTATTAACCTGCGGCTTCTGTTATTAGTTCGAATGTGCGCGTGTGGTTTCCATCCGTCTTGACTGTCGACTTGTTCTCGGATATTTGTTCGGTAAAGTTATTCATATCGAAAGGATAGAACTATGGAGGACAATTTTATGCAAAATGTTTTGCGCTTCTACGGTGAAAGCAGCTCGCTGTCCACGGGAAACCTGGAAAACTTTCTGCGCCTCATTACCAGCCGCCGCGCGGCAGCAGTCGGTGATGACGCCAATCCGCTGAAGAACACAGAGGTAATGTTAATGAGGATGTGTCCCGTCTGAGACCCAGCTACCCTTTCGTTTCACTCTTTCTGTTAGGATTTTGTTCCCATTATAATATAAAAATGCAAGTGAAAAGGTCATATCTGTCTGTTTTGGCAAACAGTGCTTTAGGAACTAGAACAAACAAGCAACACAAGTGAAAAGAAATATTTTGGATTAATCATTAGAGGCTGGTCGAATTGGTTGGAGACCCTCAACCCGAATATAGGTTACCTTTTAAATATGGAATTATTTTGGCATCGTTGACGGAAAGCACGAGGCCTCTCTGCATGGCTATGGGACGCACCTGTTTGGGGAAATATATATATATATATGTATATGTATGTGTGTGTGTGTGTGTGTGTGTATATATTTATATATGTATAGCAACAACATAGCTTAATTTGACCAAACGTGGAAATCTGTTTTCAGTTACATCTTGAGTCATAAGGATTATATGATTTATTTTAATCACCTTTCTTTCTTTCGTTCTTTCTTTCTTTAAATAATTTGCTATTTTGATCTGTAGACTACCAGTGACCAGCATAGTTTGATGTATTTTGTTTTACTTATTTTGTTTTGTGTACATGTATTATGTGTATTATCATGTATTTGTGTATTATGTTGTTATGTATTGTTATTGGTTTGGAAACTGAAAAATCAGATTTAAAAAATTCTAAATATACTTGAATGCTGTCAAATATAACATTAATTTAAATTAGAATAGATATATAAATAAAAAGATGAAAATAGAAAATACATAGGTAATGGTAAAGAAGATAGGTAGTTTAACTCTGGCTACATAATTAACTGTTAATATGGTTTCTTAAAAAATAAAGTTAAAATGTCAATTTTTTTTATTTATTATTATTAAAGCGTGGGGTCCCTGTAAAGTTTGAAAACCTCAGTAAGTAAATTAACTGAAACTCCAAGTTCATTTCAACTGATTTTTATATGTGGAATTGTCAACAAACCATATATTCTATATCAGACATTATATTCAGTAATAATTTTGTTTATCTGTTGTTGCTTATACTAATAAGAAATATTTAAAATGAGACATGTTTTGTCCCCTGTCTCAAGAATCAGTGCCACATTCTAATTCTTGATGACACAGATGTTTATTTTATTTATTTATTTGTTTGTTTTGTAGTGTTCTTCATTGTCAGAGCTGCTGTCTGCCTTTGGATTGAGCAATGCTTCTGCCATCAGTCTCAGTGATCTGGAGATGATGTGTCCAGCTATTCTCAATCAGGTCCTGCTCCCTACCTGCCCTTACACCTCCGCCTCAAACCTTAATGATTCTTCATTGTTACCTGATCACAAAGGTGAGTATGATTACCACAAATGCCTTCATCTTGGTGGAAGCAACAATCAAATGTGCTGTATGGAGCCAGGAAAATATATTTTGTGTAATGAGGAAATAGGCAGAGATTACAATAAAACCTCTGGAGACCATATCGACTTATTTTATCAGGGAGTTGCAGATTGATTTCCTTGTGTTTATTTTGGGTGTACAGTGTATTTATAGTACACTGTAGTGAAACTCAACCAAGAATTACAAACTTTTGTGTAATCGTGGTTTTGCCCTTTTTGCTTATGAATCATGGTGGCTAAAAGTTCATATTATCATCACACCACACATTACACACACAGATTCTTTTAGAGAGCAATCACTTGAACTGATATGTGGATTTTCCATGACCCATCATCACATTGTTGATTCACTCATTTTGTTGAAGGATTTGAACTGTGCGGTATCAGTTTCTCATTTCACATTCAGAAAAAAACGCCTTTGTCTGATCCCATTTCATATGGTAATGATGTCCTCACTAATAGACTGTACAAGAGATAGTATTTTACTTCACAGCATCCCAGTACTGAAACCTAATACACTTCCTGCATTCTGTGTTGGGATGCAGTGAAGTAGAACTTCAGTAAATTGTGATGAACTGAAACTACAGTTTTTCTCACTTCTTGAATTGAACTGATGGAAATAATTTGAATATGCCTCAATATATGTGTGAATCTGTTTCCTCCTTCCTGTAGTTTGGGGTTATGGTTTCCTGGCCGTGACCGTGATAAACTTGGCTGCTCTGTTGGGGTTATTTCTAGTGCCTCTGACTAAAAAAACATATTTTCCTAAAGTCTTGACCTATTTCATTGGACTGGCCATTGGGACACTGTTTTCAAATGCTGTACTGCAACTTATCCCAGAGGTAAGAATGAGCTACAATGAGATTATGAGATGATATTTGATAGATAAAATGGCTTACAAAGGTTTAGATGGAAAAATATGTAGCTGTAGAGGGGAAAACGTTATCAGACTGGCCGAAAGCATTTAATTACTCAGAATCTTCATGCATGCAGTCCTAATTCTTATCTTTTTTGCCAACTGAACAGGCCCTTGGCTTAGATCCTAAGGTTGATAACTATGTGCTAAACGTAGTTGGGATTTTTGGTGGATTTTACATTTTGTTCTTCACTGAACGAGTTTTGAAGATGGTACTGAAAGCAGATACAGAGGTAAGAGCTTGTACATGTGGACATTATTCACTAGAACAGGTCAAGCTGTTTTCAGGCCTAACTCAATGGTTCACCTCCACTGCAGCTGGGACACAGTCATTTCCCTCCCCTGCAGTCAGCTGATGTCACCATCACCACCTTTAGCAATGACGTTGTCATAAACAACATCAGCGGTGACATCATCACAAACAACACCACTCATGAAATGAACTCCACCAATGAAAAGTCCAACAACCCAAGTGAGAGTCCAGCAGTTGAACAGGTAACACACAGAATTCATATGCATTTACATACATAACCAAACAAAAATAAACATGTAGGATTATCAATCATTAATTTCATTTCATAATTAATTTCATTAATTAAATCATTAATTAATCAGGAAATGTGCATGATTTCCTGATGTAGTGAAAGCACAATAAATATTAGATTAAAGATGAATGATTTACAGAAGCACATTATTGATCTCGCACATGGTTATGTGCTCAACTGCTGTTTGTTTACTTTGTCTCCTTCAGTTCTCTCAGAAATGTTCATTCACCATCTAATAATATTTAAACTATAAGGCCTTCCACACAGTTAAAGCGTTTTTGTGTTCCACCACTAACTGTTTTTTTGTAAACATCTACTAGACTACACAAGCCAGAGTTTACTTATTATAATAGTTACTGCAGGCCTATATGTTAGAATATAAATTTAAATACCACAATTGTGACTATGTTTCTGTATTTATGACTTCATATGTCACAATTGCAGCTTTAGCTATATCGTTTGACTTTATCTCACAATGGGCATTTATTTAACATCGTCTTACTTAATTTTGTATCCTTAAGTTGAAACACGTTTCCATTCTAGACCGGCATGTTTGACCATTGCCGCTTCTCCCTGCATTTGAATGAGTGCCTTATTTTAAAGGTGCAGTTCCAAGTGAAAAAAGTTAACCTATTGACGTCGCAAAACGCATTCTTTTCCGTTCCTCCACTTAAGCAGCCAATCACACAGAATGTGTTTTTGTGTTTAAAAGCGCAAGGCGCAGGGCAGTGGAGTTTTAAAAACGCATCTAGAGATGTGCACAGAATGTTTGCACAGAACTTAAACTGCGTGTTTTTAGAATGGCACGTCATGCTCAATATTGGGAAGGTTACTTTGGAAATGTGATAGGTTACAGATTACAAGTTATCTAAAGTGTAATAAGTAGTGTAACTATTTCATTTACTTTACTAAAGTAATGTAACTGATTACATTTGATTACTTTTTGATTACTTTTCTAAATTTCTAGTGTTTTCAACTGTTAATCATTTTTAAACATATAAACCAGAAATAAACAAGAAATAGTTTAGTAGCTATGATACTGTTTTTTTGAAATCAAATCTTTGCATAGCTATGACAGGAAACAATAGCATCTGACAATGGCTTGGGAAAAAACAGTTAATCTTAAAAATAAAGCACATACATAAACCCAAATAGGAAATAAAAAAGTTATCAAATAAGCACATATCCTATTCTGTGTACTAAACTCCTGAAACACTGGTGTCTCATATTTTAGAGCAGTCAATGCAATTTATGAAAGAAATCAATTAAATTTGTATGTGGGAGTGTGTGAAAAAAAAAAATTCAGATGTAACCCCCTTTGTAATCGTTAACATTTTCATAAGTAACTGTAATTTAATGACACATTTTTTCTCAGTAACTGTAACTGACTACAATTACATTTATTTTGTAATTAAATTCCGTAATATAGTTACATGTAGTTACTTCCCAACACTGGTGCAAAAACCAATGCAATGGTCAAACAAGTCAGTCTAGCATGTTTAAAAAGGAAAACTCTTGTGTCTTTTTGTGGCATTTTGTGAATGACGCAGTGTTCCAAAAACGCAGAAAAAATCCCAAGGTCTAAAGGCCTGTTTTTAAAAAGTTTGTAAACACGTTCTGTGTGAACGGCCACGAAGAACATATTTTGTGTAAACTGCCTTTAACAATGTCTGTTTTCTGTTAAATTTGTGCAGAATGCATGTGTGTTATTAACTTGTCGATGGCTGAAAGGGGAAGGAATGTCTAATATAAAGACTGTGGCATGGATGATCACTGTCAGTGACGCTGTGCATAACTTCATCGACGGTTTGGCCATTGGAGCGTCCTTCACACTGTCTCTACTCACCGGCTTCAGCACCTCTATTGCCATCTTCTGTGAAGAGTTCCCTCATGAGCTGGGTAAAAGGCAGACATAGAGACCTATCATCAAAAGATCATTTAATTTTTTAATGTCTGATTTTTCTCTCTGTAGGTGATTTTGTGATTCTGTTGAACTCGGGCATGAGTGTTGGTCAGGCTGCGTGTTTTAATTTGCTGTCAGCGATGTGCTGTTATTTTGGTCTTGCATTGGGGATCCTGCTGGGCAGCAGTTTTGCTCCAAATGCTATCTTTGCCATTGCTGGTGGAATGTTCCTCTACATCTCCCTTGCAGACATGGTAAGACATCTTCTTACTGTGGTAAATTAAAATGAATTGCAGTAATGACTGCCTGAATATACATTATCCCACTTATTACAGCTTGGAATAAAACATGTCCATGAAATATTGATTTCAGTTTACTTGTATTATACCTTAAAGATTCCACTAAGAAAAAAGTAGTCAACTACAATAAACAAAACAGCTGGTGTCATGATGAATCGGGTCTTCCCTAGAAATCAGTCTCCACTGGCTCAAAGAACTTTTAATATGTACTCTGTTTCATGCCTGACTACAATTCCTACAAAATCGCAACATGTTATGACACATGTCATTTAAACTGCATTATGATGACTGTTTTAGTTAGCTTGTCGATACCCGATTAGCCTGATAGCTTAGCTAATACACCACATATTTGCACACATAAAGATCTTTAAAATAATGTATTTAAGTCTTAAATAAGTATTATAATTGTTGTTGTTTTTCTACTTCTTATTAACAGTTAAAAATAAAATGTAATGTTAAATGTTAAAGTCAAAGATAATTACACTACGTTCCATTTATTTTATTAATGCATTATATACTGTAGCAATTATATACATATTTTAAATTGTTATAGTTCACGTGTACATGGTACTAGTTGGAGACACCAAATTTCGAGGGAAGACCAAATTTGTCACAACCTGGCCAAGCAATAAAGCAAAATAGCAACAATATTACAATAATATTAAAATCATCTAAGATCATTTTCACACTACTAACTGAGATGCAAGATGCCACCTGTTGCGTTTATAAGAAATGCAACAAGAGTGAGCAAGTCTGTGCTGTGATACAATAAAAAGTAAAAATTTACCTGAAATACAACATTGTCATGGACAACAGTAAAAAATTCCCCCAAAATGATCCGACTGACCAATCAGAATCAAGTATTCCAGAGAGTTGCGTAAAAGCTTTCTTTAAGTTTCTAATGACAATGTTTGCTGTTTTTCCAGTTCCCAGAGATGAACAGTATCATGGCTACACATACCAAAGGTTATCGAGGAAGGGTTGCGTTCTTCCTGATCCAAAATGCTGGGCTGCTCACCGGATTCACTGTAATTTTGCTTATAACCCTGTTTGCTGGAGATATCAATCTGGGGTAGAAAGAAAGAAGCGAATGAAAATGAGAAACAAGGAACAATTGTTTTCAGTGCGAGAAACCAGAAACTTGAGGCAGACACTGTTGGTTTTTCTGTTTGTATGTTAGACTTGTACTGTATTTGCTGTTGGGAAAAACATAACACAATCATATGGTCCTGGAGTACATGATTTTTTTATTATATTGTTTAATGAGATTTAGTCGTTGTTGTTCTGATGCGAGTGTTAGTGTCTGATGTGAGCAGGCAACAATACGGCGCTGTGTGAGGAGGAATTCCTCAGTGGCAGTGGCAGCCTAGCACTGAGTCTCTGAGCAGCTTTGTCATCCAAATGTCAATGCTGAAGCACCTTTTGAGTGAGATCGTATCATGTTCACACAGTCTCTAACCATAGGAAATGAAAGTGAAGATAATTGATGTGTGTCTTTTCTACAGCTGGTTTCATTAGGGGGAAAATGTGTGAATTTAAACCTTTCATTCCACTGAGTTAGAACAAGGTCTGGGATACAAAATGTATTTTACAAAATGAATTTTAAAAGAATTAAAAAATAAACTGTACATAGTTTTGTGAAAAAGGTATTTATTTAAACATTTATGTCTCTAGATTGATTTGATTTTTATCTTTCTAGATGTTTTTTTCCACTGTCACCTTTAGCTCACTAGCTGTATATGGCATTATTTTAAGTAAAGCTGCTTTTTAATTATACTTATTATACAAAGAAATATGAACTGAACTGAAGATGTTTCTCCTAATGTATTTTGCTTTTCCTGTCAATAGCAGTGTTTATTTTTTTTAAATAAAAAAGTACTAAATAAGTAATTTAATGCCAATATAACAAAGTATAGTGTTAAAATTTTACATTAATCAGTAATCATTCATTAATAATGCCATTACATGCGTAATGTGGGAAGGCATCATGACAATCTGTGACAAGGATTCATGACATACTGTACATTATGTATTCACCATGAGTTCACCAAACACCAATTCAGCTGAAGGGCACAACTGTAACAAACATGAAAATTGTTGTTACTGATAAGGGCAGCAGGACAATCAGGAAGTTTGTAGATGTAGATGTTTGTAGTGATCTAGCAGTAGTGGAACATGGTCCATGTGGTGATGCAATTTATGACAATGGTATTTGTACTGCTGTAGGAACTGAAATCATTGCAGAGGTAGCCTGATTAAACTGTTCTCATCATGCACACCTTTGGAAATGGTTTCAAATGCAGTGTCATTGAGAATAGTGGTGATCCTGAGTCGAGGGGAAAGCAGGAAAACTGCTCAGCAGTTGGTGGGTTTGACAATCATTTCTAAACATACAGAACATTAATGTGTGCTGGGAGTAAAACTAAGCAATACAGATCACAAAATTAATAATTTCTGTGGTGATAGGGCTTTTGTTTAGCACCCCAAATACAACATGTTTTGGTTACTGCCCCATAAGTCTTTCATGTGATCTTTCACTCTTGCTATTTTTTTTAATCTAATCTGGAGACCTATTTTTATTCTTTGGCTTTTGTAAATGTTCTCTAGAAATACAATTGCCTTGATTTCTCTGTGTTGCTTCATGTCCTACAGTAATAATGACACAGTCAGTCATTGTTTCTGCTTGAGACTATCATCACATTCTGTCTCTTGTATTTGTTTCTGTCCAGTCGATGGCGCTAGTGTTCATATGTTCAGAGACTGAAAACAACAAACTGTACCGCTATCTAGTGGATTTGAAGTTTGATCATATTCTTCCTTTGCATTACACTGCCATTTTATAAAAACCTAATAGCATGTGCATTTCTCTAAATTTAAATTTTAATTAAACGATACTCCTTGTGACTGTCTGAATAATTTAAAAACGTGTTTTGATACTAAATCTGTCTTTTGCCAGCCACTTTTAGGCCAGCTTATTAGCAGTCGTTGGTCATATTAAAACGAAACAAATAATGCCTGTAAGTTGTGCTATAGCTATCACATTGGCTGAACACTGACTCTTAAACACATATTAATGAAACTGGACTTTAACTCAAAACCTCGCGATATTTATAAATGAGTGTTTAAAAATTGCATGGTTCAATAAATCTGGGCAACATTACAATTCCCTGTAATTCAAATTTTCCATACATGTTTTACATATACATTCAAATGCTTTTTAAGCCAATATCGTAATACTTTTATCAGAAAGAAAGAAAGAAAGAAAAAGAAAATTATTATCTAAAGAAACACTTATCTGCCAAATGCATCGTCCTTTTCCTCCTCTCCAGTGGATGGCGATAGTGCTTCCCCTCAAACTGTTTGAAAGAGAAGAAGAAACATCGGCACAAAGTAAAGCATTAATTTTAGTAGGATTATTTACAGTACAGGTGAGATAAGTCTATATTGTTTGTTTTAAAATTAACGAAAATGCAGAGGAAAAACCTATTTCAGTTCGCATGCTTTAAATGCATATTGTTACAGTTAATATTTCTAGGAAATGCCATTGTAAATAAAGCTCTGAACACTTTCGTAAACACGCAAATGCCTTATATTTCCTCGCTGGCTGCCCGTAGTCAACGAGTAAAGGTCAGTAACCTGGAAATCTCGTCTTATCAAGATCGAGGCGTGCGGTTAATCGAGTAATTTGCTGTAAGTTTCTGTTCCACTATATAATTCTGTCTTTGATACAAATACAGACACTAAGGCTGGCAAAGTGACATAGTACTGTTTACCTAATGTTTTGTTATGTAAATTAAATGCAAAATCTGTTATGTATGTAAATGCACGTGTATCAGTTAAATCGGTATCTAGATCTGAAATGTTGTTCACTTATAAGACATGACAGGTGTAACAAGATTTAATATACACAGTCTTTAGCTTTCAGTGTAATTACTTCTAATGTCATGCTTGATTTGAAGGTCATGGCTGAGGTGCACATTCGTCGCTACCGGGAGGAAGATCATGAAGAAATAAAGGAGGTTTTTACTCTCGGGTTGAGCGAACACATCCCATCGTCCTGCATGCACGTTCTCAAACAGCCCCTAGCGCAGATGTTTCTGGGATGTGTGTTTTGCGCTTTGCTGACCAGCTCAATGTCCATCCTGTTACCTGTACTAGCAGTCACGCTGCTTTTGGCCGCAGGCAGGCAGGCTGTGAGTTATATGTTCACCAAGTACATCCAGACCTGCCTTGAGCAAGATCTCAACCACATTCAGCAGACCTACCTGGATCCACCTAACGCCTGCTTCTGGGTGGCTGAGAGCCAAGGTCGTGTTGTGGGTACAGTAGCGTGTTTGCCTGCCGAGAAAGACCAGAACTTCCTGGAACTGAAGCGGATGTCGGTTAAAAAGACTCACCGTGGACAAGGCATCGCTAAAGCACTGTGCCGTACGGTGGCTGACTTTGCTCGTGAGCGTGGTTTTCGAGGAGTACTGCTTCACACATCGGTGGTCCAGACAGATGCACAGAAGCTCTATGAGCACATGGGCTACATGAAGGTCAGCGAATTTAGTGCTCCAGATCCGATTGCCAAGCTGACTAATTTCACATTGATAGAGTACCAGCTCATCCTCAAACAACATCGCCACTGAGGTTGAGATCTCCAACTTCAGCAAGACCGCCAAGGCTTTTTTTTAACACTGGTTCAGATTACTAATGAAGCACACCACTATCATTGTTTGTCTGTTTCTTCTTTGAGTAATCAACCTTGGAAAAAAGGGAACAATTCTTTTATATAAAAAACCTGTTCATGTAAGAAAAAAAATCTAATTGTTTTTAAAAATCTGATTTGAGATTGTTCACCCAAAAATTAAAATCCTGTTTGTTTCATCCAAAAATTAAAATCATCATTTACTCACCTTCATGACTTTCCAAACCTCTATGAATTTAGTTCATCTTCGAAACTCAAATGAAGATATTTGTAATGAAACCTAAGAGGTTTCTGTCCCTCCATTGAAAGTCCAGGTAACCAAAACCTAGAAAATCCAAAAAGACATGAAGTTAAACATTTTCAATTTAGGCTTTTATTTTCATCTAAACAATTATCGACGCACATGCATGCAACACATCACGTGGTAATCAAAGATTGATCATGTATCTTCAAAAGATGAAAACACTTGATTCATGTGGATTAGTTTTCTGACGCCTTCATGACCTGTCAGAATATTCATCTCACCACTGAACCAGAAGCATTTAAGGGATGTGAAGATGATGTAGAGTCTGTAGTCCTTGAGATTATGTTGGTTAAGATCATTTCTATTTATTTGTTCATAGCCTGTCTACTTCTATGACCCAGTAAATCTAAAAAATAGTAGTTTCCTGTAAGTCAAGTATTTGTATTTGGTCGATGAGAGGCATGAGATGTAAATGCTTTGAAACTGTCTGATGGTGCTCAACAGGAACTGCTTGCAACATGAAGGATATTACATTTCAACCTCCGGTGCTGATGTTGAAAATTTGAAAATTACTAATTGATATTAATAGTTTAAACTTATTAATGAAATAACAGAATCATCATCTCTAATTTTACTATGTAACTGACTTTTTTCTATTCTGTGTTTTTAATTTATGAAAAAATGAAGGCAATGATTGTCTTGTGACTGAATGTTTAAATGACTCAAAGCATCTGGATAAAGTGGTTGGATCTGATAAAACCAAACGGAATTTGTTGTAATAACTTAATCAATAAAAATTTTATAAATGAACTCTTTTCACGTTTTGATTATAAATGTTATTAATAGATACTACAGCTTTTCTGAGTTAGATTTATCATCCTGACTTGATTTGTATTCAGGTTTGATTAGCTCTGTAAGCAACATCAGTGGTCTGAAGATCATGTGACTCCAAATGGGAAGTTTCACACTCGGTCCTCTGAATTGAAAAAGCATCTAATGACGTAGCTCAAACATTTAATTTTTAATTATCTTATATAATAATGTAATAATAATTGCATTTCTGGACAACATTTTGCACAGATGTTTTGCACCTATAACAGTATTAAAGCAGGTTTGGTGATTTTTATGTCTGTCTGATAGGTCTAGGCTGTGAATAACAGTTCAAGCAGGAGAAGCCTGTGTAACGGTAAGCTTTTAAACAATCTACTTGACATAACAATGCATTTAGGTGCATTGAGCTATTAGCTTTCTAAAATTTTCTCGTACTGAGAAAGCACTTTCTTTATTGTAATATATATCTTGTCTTCTGCTTTTCTCTCAATCCCACTCTGATCTCAGTCCTAAAGCCTTGATGTTGTGGTATGAGATCCGTGAGTATCGGGATGCAGATTACTCTGCTATGAGTACAATGTACTCCACTGGGTTCAGAGAGCATGCTGGAACTGTGTATCTTCTGGCCTTGAAGCAACCATGGATTCAAGCTATGCTGTGTAGAGTCTGTCTTCTCACCCATATCTTCTCCGGCTCGATCCTGACCTGTATTTTGTGTGTCGGAGGGGTTATGCTGGCTATTCGAATGGCAGTGCAGTATATTTTTGAGCAGGGTATTCAGCTTGGGCTCAGAGAGGATCTGCTGGACATCAGGAACTCATACATGCAGCCTGGAAGCAGGAGCTGCTTTTGGGTTGCAGAACTGAAAGGGTCTATTGTCGGGACGGTGGGCATTTTGCCCTGTGTGGAAGAGCCAGGTGCTTGGGAACTGAAAAGGATCTCTGTGAAAAAGGAGTTTCGGGGTCGTGGACTTGCAAAAGCTCTTTGTAAAACTGCTTTGGAATTTGTTGCCAGACATAATGTGAAGAGAGTGGTGCTTTTCACCTCTATGGTCCAAACTGATGCTCATAAGCTGTATGACAGCATTGGGTTTGAAAAGGAGGAGGAGTTTGTGTGGCCATCACTTCCTTCCAGGCTGATCAATTTCATGGTGTTTAAATATGCACACAGAAATGGTGGTGTCATGTCATGCTAAAAAAAATTCTGTCAAGATCCCTTTGGAGGAAAAACATTCAGCAAACATGTTTAATTTTATATTAAATAAACAGAGGGTTCACAAAATCCATTAAATTCTAAAGACAAATTCAGATAATATAGTGTACTTTGATTATTTTTTTATTATTACCCATTATTTTTTTAATTCATTTCATAATTCATTATTTTTTTAATTTTTAATATCTAATTTAAGCATTAGAGGACGCCTAAGTGTACTTCACTGTTAAAATTAAATCCTAATCTAATCATGACAAACTATATATCATTGGAAAGGTCTAAGACTCCTAAATAGATATTTTACCACTGTTTTTTGTTACAAATTATGGAGTAACAAAAAATTAATTTATGACAAGAGTGCACCTCAAAAATCTACATCATAACAGGAGTTCTGACCTTTGTCACAAAAACCTCAAAATTCATCGTGTGAAAACCATTTTAAAATCCATTAAAAACCATTTAAAAATTGCATTACCATGAAAATGGTACTTAAAAATCATATCATAAAATGTATTTGTTCATGAATTATAACAATTTAAGTTTGGATAGTACACTTTCACGTCTATGTTCAAAAATGGAGGTGACAGTTAAGAGGTTCAAAACTCATTTAACCCTGTTACCCATGTTTTTGTCTTTAATAAACTGAAATAAAAGTTAATCAACACTTCAAACCATTATTTTGTCCTAAATTAGTTTCAGACTAAAATTAACTGCAAATCAATATTTAATGAATAGTTTACCCAAAAGTGAAAATTAGCTGAAAACATAACAATAATCCACATGACTCCAGTCCATCAATGAATGGCTTGTGAAGCTAAAAGCTGTGTTTGAAAAAAAAAAAAAAAAACCAAGTCAAAAATTAAAGTTAAAACATCTACGCATAATATTGTCTTCATTTGCAAACTCGTAACTTTTCACTTGACTTGGACTCGAGTCATGTGGATTAACGTGTGGATTACTGTGATGCTTTTATAACTTTTGAATCAGTAGGCTATTATTTAATGCGGTTGAGTATATTTTCATTTTTGGGTGAACTATTCCTTCATTTAGACAGTTAATTTAAGATAAAATAAATAAATTGAAGCCCTAGCCGTTGCCTGGCAGGATGTCTAATCAGGATTTTAAACTGTAGATATTTAGACATGTCATCAGTTTGGTCAAGCAAACTTTCGTTGAGCCTTTTTATTTTTTTGAAAGCGTTTCAGACTCTATTTTGTACCCTTTTCGAGACAGGTGCTAAAACACCCATAAGCAAACTCCCATTGTATCCAGTGAGTCGCGCGCGGGCGCTCCCGCTGTGAGTGTGTGACGTAGAGCTCCTCAGGAAGTAGCAGTCACATCCACATTGTACGGGAATACACACAACACGCGTAGTAACAACAGCAGAAAAAAAATCACGGTAGGTTCAAATGCATGGTTTGAAATAAAGAGCATGAAAGAACCGTTCAATGGCCTCACATCCTGGATTTATTTCGACTGTATTTACTAATCATTCTCAGTTGAGGGCTGTAGTATAAATAGGCGGTGGCTGATCGATGAGAGGATTGATAGGCTGCTGGCGATGCGTTCAGCCTCCCCTTGAATTCATTGTTTTTACTATTCACTACTACAGCATTTACCTAAATTACAGTGAAGTCTGTATCATTCTGCAATATTTATTTATTTATTTATTTATTTGTTGATTCATGTGGGGGGAGGGAACAGACGGACCAGGCTGGCAGGTGCATCATCAGTTGATCATCACTGCACAGGAAATAAGCAAATGTGCACAATCACAATGCTTTCGTTTCTCTTGTATACAAGTTTAATTCATTAATATAGTTTATATATAGTTAATACAGTATAGTTTAATTTATTCATTCATTTATGCTCAGAGTAGTCATTAACAGTATCTCCAAAACACACTTTTTATTTAATATCTTAAAGTAATGATTCACACCAAAATAATCTATATATTGTATATTGTTCATATGTGAAAAATGTATAATTATTATATTTAGTATACTATAATACTATACTATAGTATACTATTATACTATAGATTAAATAAATAAATATATATATATATATATATATATATATATTCTGCTAATAGGTTTACTTATATATATATATGAAATTATTTTAAATATTATATAAATATAGATAAGTAAACAAATGAGCAGAAATTTTATATGGATTACAAGTTTTTTTTATATAATAAAACAACTTTTATTACAGTTATATTGTAGTTATGTTTAATTATAGTCATATTTGTAATACATAGTTATATTTTCATTTATTTATTAATCATTTTTTCCAGTTGAATATATAAGGTTTTATCAGTTTTAGGTAATTCTGGGGACAGTTTTGTCCAAAATAAACCACCACACATATTATCAAAATACCACGTACAGGCATGTTATAACATTACATCTATGTAATCTATGTAAGACACATTCTTACAATATAACATATTATAGAAAGCCTCACACCAATGTGAAGTGATAATCTAAAACAGTGTTTATAAATGGACACTCCCTTGTGTCCCTATTTCTGCATTTCCTAGCACTCAAACATCATTCCCCACCAAAACCCCCAACACCCCCTGTTGATTCCTTGCCTGATGGACTGTAATGCTGTGTATCACTGACACAGATAAGAGGCACTGTTTTATAGAGTAGTCAGAGGAGAGCAGCTGTCACTGTGTGATTTATTTGTGCATTGTCTGTTTGTCTGTTCAGAGTGACCCACAGTTGCATACTGGTTTTTGTGAGCACAATGTTTTCAGCTGTGCACCTGTCCTTTCTAACTGCATAACAGTGAACAGTGCGTGTGTTGCAAACATCAGCATTTGCTTTCTGTGCAGAATGTATAATACAGAAATAAGCCCCCGGGGATTCAGTGCAGTAGTAGTTTATAAAGAGTGTTAATCCTGTCAGTGTGTATGTGTGTTTGTTTGTCAGTCTGTCGAGGCTGTGCACACTTCTCCTCACTGAACTCACTCTCCACGTTCGGCTTTATATTGGAAGCTGCGTCACATTCAAATAGGCCTGGAGAGAAACAGAGAGGCTGAATAAAGAGCCGGTCTTAAAGAGACCTGCTGCCTTAAACATCGTCTTACATGCTAAGCATGTGAACATTTGTGTGTGAATGTTGTTTTTGAACAACAACGTTCTGGCCCAGGGTGCTACAGTTAATAGAGCTGTTAAAGCCAGTGATCATCTCTGTACATAGCCGTACATGGCCTTTAGTAATCCAGTGATTAATATGTAAAGGATAATGTACCGTCAGCTGGTTATTATCACAGATCCCAACATGTAATCAGGACTCTCTTGTATCACCCTGAAGGAGTTTATATTTTGCAATAATTAAGTGCATTATTGCAGGTTTTACATTGTTACTTACCACATAAAGAAATAAAAGGACATAAATATTTATTTGAGTTTAAGTTATTCTATTATGTGAGAATATCTACCTGTTGTGATGGTTAGTTATACAGTGTAACATCATGCAAGAATATTTTATACCATCATTTTGCCAGAGTCAAGTATTTCAGAGCTATATAGCAATAATTTAATATAAATTGATAATAATAATTATTTAATATATAATATATAATCAAAATGCTAAAAAATAATTAAACACAGTCACCTGTTTCGGTGGTGTAATAAACAAAAATGCAATTTATTTAATGTCTGAAAGGGTCATAGAATATAAAAGGCAATCATTATGTGTAAATAAATATAATTACATTTGTAACTATGGGCTGATGGTCTTTAAATTTGCTATTTTAACTATTGCTATAGCTGCACCAATGTTATTTAGTATTATTTATACACTAGGCCTATTTTAGTATTTATTAAGATTTTAAATGAGCTCTTATTTTTTATATTTTCAGGTTTTATTTTAATTTTAGTTTAATTTTTAGTCATTTTTTCCCCCACATTTTCCTATTTAGCTTTAATTTATTTTAATTTCAGCTTTAGTTAATAACAATACTAAGCTGTAAATGTAAATGATAATAATTTGGTCATCCTCTGTTATTAGACCTTGTACAGTATGTGTATGTGAGAAGACTGGAAGAAATGACTCTCTATTTGTTTTTTAAGTACATTTACATGTTAAATATATTTACATGTTAATATAATTTTGCTGATTATTTAGTGTTGGAGGGCTTTAGGACCCAGTTGTGCCTCTTTTGCTCTCCTGCAGAAGGCAGCGCAGACATTAGCGCAGTTGCACTGCTCTCACACACTCACCTACCAACACAGATCAGTCAGACAGACTTACACACATCTCACTCCAACTCAATCTAATGCTGGGATCCTTCTGACAATTCACATGTTAGCGGGTTCATCTGAGCTCAGACATCCAGTAGGACCTCCTCTGGTGTCTCTCCCTGTGTCCCCTCTGGGGTTTAGTCTGTGCCTCTGCTGGAGCTGGACCAAAACGCACATCTCTGATACTCATCGTATGGACAAAGGCTTGAGTGATGACAGTTAGGTGGAGATAGAGAAAGACAGACAGAGAGATAGAGAGACAGTGGGTTGGGGGGTTGAAAAGCCTTTGCTGGTTGCTGAAGCAAGGCAAGGAACCGTTGTCAACGGCGACGCAGGAGCAGCATGTCTCAAATGAAACGATACACTTACAGCAGGGTGAGTGACATACGGCGGACACACTTTCTGTTTCGTCTGCCACCGTACATGTGAATACATGCATGTTTTTACTTGTATTAAAGTAGAATTAGTGTGCAGTTGTGTATGATGCTGTGCAGGTGTTGTAGCATGTGTCAGGCAAGAGCATACGTGGGCTCAATCAGTCTTCTGAAATTTGTAAGGCTCAGCTTTTAGCTAAAATGCATTTGCTTGTGTACAAACTCTACAATCAATTGCAGTGTGTGTTTGAGGCAGTTTTTACTGCAGGCCAGTAATGGAGCGATGCAATTTTTGACACAGTTGTGAGTAACACATTAAAAAATCACATAACAGATTAATGTGATACATTTTGGGGTTCATTATTCAACTAGTTTTACTTTTTCCCTTTATTTGATTGTCTGCACTGTTATCTTGGACAATAAGCGTTTTGTATTAAATTTGATTCTGTTAAAAGGATAGTCCACCCAAAAATGAAAATTATGTCATCATTTACTCACCCTCATGTCCTTCCAAACCTGTACAACTTTCTTTGGACAAAAAATACAGTGGAAGTCAATGGAAACCAACACTGTTTGTTACCAACATTCTTCATAATATTTTCTTTTGTGTTCTGCATTAAAAATTCATACTGGTTTGGAACAACATGACAGAGGGTAAATGATGGCAAAATTTTCAAATTGGGGTGAACGATCTTGACTACAGCCCAAATCCTAATACTAAGAAACTAAATCAATTCTTTTTTCAAACCCGTAACATGGTTAAATGTAGTAATAACTTCCTTTTCCTGTATGAAACATTAGACAGCACTATTATAAAAAAAAAAATCCAGTTTAAATGGACTGTTAGTGAATAGTGATGTATCCCCACAAGGATAATAAAACCAGAAAACATTTATAATATGGGGAGCAGCCAGCAGTTCCCCCTGAGGAAAACACATTCATAAACATAGGAGATATGTCTTAATGATAATATAAAAAGCTAAAAAGGTGAGGTATTTGGTGAGGGTTAGACGATTCGGTATAATAGTATAGAAGTCAAGAAGTTGAAATCCCAACCATGATAGAAAAACAAATGTGTGTGTGTGTGTGTGTGTGTGTGTGTGTGTGTTTATTCATCTGTACTTATTCCCTGAAACTTTTTGTGGATTGTAAGAGCTCTTATAACAGAAGAGGTTAAGTGTTCAAATAGATGCCTTTATTTAATGTTTACATGCATTTTCATTATAATGAAAGCATGTGGGAAAGATTTGATTGACAACATTTAATTCATTCAAAAGCAGAAAGTACATCAGGTTTAGTAAGCAAATCTCCTCAAACATTGACACTTTATGTCTAGCACATGACTCACACATGGAAATGCTCCGCCGTTTAAGCTTCAAGTTCGTATTTCTTAAAATCATTCAAATTCTTTGGTTTTACTTTTTAACAAGCTCCACAAGATCCATATGAACAATGACATTCCTAAACCCACAGTTTTCCACCCTTACTGACACAGTAACTGTGAGGTAATTCTGCTGAGTCACAAGTCGGTTTTCAGTAACTCCTGTGTCCTGCATGTGAACATGATGTATGCTTCAGCTGATTTTAAAATTAGCCTGTAACTTTATTTTATAAAATCTATCTGTGTAATGAATGAACATGTCACATTTCAGTGAGCTGCTGCCAGCACAGCTCTCTGTTTTCGAGTTGCAAGAGAGGTCACATCTATCACTTGTGTTCTCTTTCTATTGTTCCATTGTAACCTAATAATGTTCCCAACTCTTCAGACCATTTAGTTTATATTAGAGTCAGCAAGAATAATAAATAACACTGCAAATATTGTGCCTTATCTTGTTATCTTTATGTGACCAGTGCTTATTTTTAGTAGTTTCAGAAATAAAACTCATTTTGGACCCCAGCCTCTGTGTGACTAGAGAGAATTTAATGACTAAATGGAAGTGAAATAGAGCAGGTCTCTCAGGATCAGCTGATGTGTGTGTGTGTGTGTGTGTGTACCTGTTTTCTTATCCCGGTGGGGACTTAAACCTGAATACACACAGACTCATGGGGACTTGTGTCACGGTGGGGACCTAAATTGAGGTCCCCACGGGTAAACAAGCTTATAAATCACACAGAATGAAGTTTTTTGAAAATCTAAAAATGCAAAAAGTTTCCTGTAAGGGGTAGGTTTAGGTGTAGGGCAATAGAATATACGGTCTGTACAGCAGAAAAACTATTACGCCAATGGAAGTCCCCACAAGGATAGTGAAACAAGTGTGTGTGTGTGTGTGTGTGTGTGTGTGAGAGAGAGTTCCTGCACACTGTGACTGCAGGTAACAGTGATGTCTTCTGCAGTAAAGAATAAGGCTGTGTCACAAGCTTTTTCAGCTCTGAGCTCTGGTCTGAGTGCTCCTAAATAACCCTCAATTGTCCTCTTAGACATATAATCTGGAGGTCATGATAGACTTGTTCAGAGACCTAATGAGGAGCCTGCAAATGGCTTCAACTCCCCCAGACTGTCTAGTCACAGTGTGGTAAAGTGTTTTAAGTTTATTCCACAAAATGTCTTAATGTCACTGCATTTGATAAATTATGCAGTTGGCAGTTGGTCCAAATCTGACTGACTGAGTTGCAAAAGTGCTGAGATACAGTGCAACATCACTGGGACAATTGACCCTTTGCGGGGAGTTTGATTGACATGCGATTTGACCAATCATAATGCAGAATCTGCCATTTTTGTCCGACAAACAAACCAGACAGGTGTGTATTGACATCTTTCCGAGGTTGAAACAAGATACTTTCTCATGTTCATTCATGTTCATTTCATGCTATAACTAGTAGATATAGTAAGAGAAGATCAGCTCATGTGCAACTTGCCGCTAGAACTGATGCGGTACAGCAATCTGTCATGACACATTAAAGAGCCACAAAACAATAGGCCTATTCATTGTTTGAATTTCTTAAAAAATGACAAAATTTGAAAGCTGAGACATACCAAAAAGTAACCTGTTCTGATTTGTGTGTTGGTGCCAGTTTCCTCTTTGCTCGTTCTATTTATGACATCCTGACACAAAATAAGGTTACATGTGATTTTGCAATGACACGAGTCATTGAATCATTTATTTAACTGATTTGTTCAGAAACACTGAATTAATCAGGATCGAACACACCATTACTGCTTGATGTTGCAACAGTTTTGCTGTGACTTCCTTTGAAACTATTTTTTTTTGACAACGTAAAATGAAACAATATTGTGTAGGCTATTATCACATCACTCTGTCTGTTTATCTAAAGTTTAGACATTTGGAACCTGAGATACTTTTTTTTGAACATTTTTCTTAAAAAGTGTGCTAATACATTCTTTCTCTAGTTAAAGCCATCGCGTTGCGTGATTCATTTTAATACTCTCTTCCCATAAATTTTGCATTTGAAAGGGAAATTCCTACAAATGCATATTCAATAAGTTCAGGCACAAAAATAACTGTGTCCAAGCCTTTTCAGTGGTAACTCTTCACTGCGCATCTTAAGTAAATCCTGACAATATTTTAACACCAAAAGGCGGTTTGCGCTGGCGCAAGCTGTTAGTAAATTTGGCCCATAGTATTTAATGCAATGACATTCATGCACTTCTACTGAATAGGGCCACTATACGTTAAGTCAAGAACATTTCATCAATCTACCGTTTTCTTGATTAAATCAAAAGCTCTTTTTGTCCTTTAAGAGTTTTTCTCTCTCGTCCCCAGACCACCAGCAGTGGCAGCAGCAGGATGAGTTCAGATGGTGGTGGGCGACCTGTTAAGGTGGGCTCTGTGGTTGAGGTCATCGGTAAAGGTCATCGAGGCACTGTGGCGTATATTGGAAACACCCTCTTTGCCTCTGGAAAATGGGTGGGAGTCATTCTAGAGGAAGCTAAAGGCAAGAATGATGGGACTGTGCAGGGTAAACGATATTTCACCTGTCAGGAGAACCATGGGATATTTGTACGCCAATCACAGGTACTTCCATATATGCTTGCTTGTATATAAACACTGACAGGTGAAAACATGTACATGTTCTTCTATTGAGTTCTTAGAAATTGCTGTGATCCTCTTGCAGATCCAGTTAGTGGAAGATGGGGCCGACACAACATCTCCTGACACACCTGAAGCTGCCACCTCCAAAATGCTGAAGCGGGGTAGGCAAACAGTTCCAGGCACATATCTGTTTGCATCCATATTTTTCACATGAAATTGTAATGATCTCATTTTATCTTTTATTTTCTCAGAAATAATTGAAGGTCCAAAATCAAACAAAATGGTGAGTGAGGAAAGGGACTTCAATATAATGAATATGTTCTTACATTAGTACTTGTGCACAGTGTTTCTGTGAGACTGTGTGTATATTCATAACTTTTTTTTCCTATACAAACACCAGTGGCCTTTTGAAAAGGTGTTTAGTCTTGCTTAGCAAGACTTTTGCAGCTTATTCTGGCCAAGAACCACCTTTCCAGACAGGAAAGGTTGGTCTGACCAATCTTAAAAAAGCCAACAGCCATAGTTTGATTTTTTTAAATGCCATGTAGGGACGAGTTTATCTGAAATTGTTGATACACACAACAATAGTCACTGGTCACTGGCTGTAACAGCAGAGAATTTATCAGAAATGTGTGTAATTAGAATTTCTGAATAAATACATACTATTAATAATAACAAGGCATAATACTCAGTTCTTCTAGTAAATATGTAGTTTACTTGCTAGTGAAC
Organism: Tor tambroides; assembly: GCA_021397915.2. NCBI lineage: Eukaryota > Metazoa > Chordata > Actinopteri > Cypriniformes > Cyprinidae > Tor > Tor tambroides. The sequence continues at coordinate 13,112 of JAFVLL020013430.1, read as the reverse complement.
GGCTCAAAAGAAACTGAATTTCTTTGGAAAAAAATTTGATGCCAGTATTCTAGTAAACTTTGGCATATCCAATTATTACTTCTTCCTTGAAGGTTCATTGTCGTCACTTAAATTTGAAGGGCCTAGGAACAAGTTTTTAATGTGCTGGACCCTTCTTCCTTGAAATCATTGTGTAGGCTCTTAGAAAAGTTGTGTAGTGCCGGCCAATCAGATTAGAGCTCACTGTTTCAGCTATCTTATCCCATGTTTGTGTGTAATATGCATTTGACAGTCTGAGAATGGACTGTGGGTATTTCATCTGAGGCTACGTTAAATTAAAAGCATTGCGTATTACCTCTTCTTTCCAGCAGATGGAGATATAGTAACACTCTCTGTCCATGACATATCACTCATACCGTATCTGTGTGTGTAAAAGTGAACCATGTTTCCGATTCCCTTGTGATTTCACCTCGTACATGAATTTAACAAGCATGTCTTTACACTTTGTATTTCCTCCCAACCAAAGAATACATACTATATTGCATGAACACACATATAGTCTTTCTCTCTTGTCCCTTGTGAAAAAGAAGTGCATAACTGTATTGAATGTGCACTTGCAGTGCACTTCAAATCTTAAAAGTATATTTTTAAAAAGCTGTACTTGCAGATAATACAATATTTTTTCTTCACACACTTAAGTGCACATAAAAAGTGCATTTTGTAGATTTACTTTAAAGTACTTTTTAAATCATTGTTTTAATAATATCTTGTCATGCTTTAAAGAAAAACATTTATTTTGATGTGTTGACTAATATACTAACTGTAGTGTGTTATTTGATATTATATTAAGATTATACATTTTAAATGTACTAAATTGCAACTTCATCATTACAAATGTGACCCTGGACCACAAAACCAGTCATAGGGGGTCAATTTCTTGAAACTGAGGTGTATACCTGAGATTTATATTTATTATATATCTGAATAAATAAGCTTTCCATTGATGTATGGTTTGTTAGGATAGGACAATATTTGGCAGAGATACAACTATTTGAAAATCTGGAATCTGAGGGTGCAAAAAATCAAAATACTGAGAAAAAAAAGTTTTCCAAATGAAGTTCTTAGCAATGCATATTACTAATCAAATTTACATTATTTACTAATTTACATTATTATTTTTACAGTAAGAATTTTACAAAATGTCTTCATGGAACATGATCTTTACATAATATCCTAATGATTTTTGACATTTAAAAAAATTGATAATTTTGATCCAAACAATGTATTTTTGGCTATTGCTACAAATATACCCGTGCTACTTAAGACTGGTTTTGTGGTCCAGGGTCATAAATGTGTAATTACAAATATATTTTATACATGTCATACAAGTTTCAGTAGAAACAACATTAAAGTATATTTTAGTTTACCATATGCGCGTGTCACTACATTCAATGGTACACTTTAACCATAATTCAAAGACAAAAGAAGTAATAATTATGAATTTACACATAAAGCTATACTTAAATCCTACTTAAATGGGTCAAAAAATAGTGGCATTTAATATAAATCTAATACATTTTCATTTAACTGTAAATAACATACAGTTAGGTGTCTGAAAACATTACATTCAGTTTGCACTTAAGTATAGTATTTCTGTAATAAGTACTCTTTTTAAAAAATATGCTAAAGTGTACTTCTTTTTCACAAGGAATCCTAAATCACTAATACAACCATGCATGAACGCAGCCTGTTAGTGTCACAGACATATAAAGTCTCTGTCTAAGATGCAAAAAGATTATCGTGCTGTTTATGTGGGATTCTTGGTGTGTTTGTATGTGAGAGACATTCATGCTCATTACAAACACACTAACTGATCAAACTTTAATCTGTCACCTCTTCCTCCTCCGTCTGAGTGTGCAGCGAGGAACCAAACCCAAAAAGGTGCTGCATGTTTCTCTAACCTCTGTTTCCATAGCAATGGCAATATTGAACAGCTCTGCTGCATGGCATCACACAAACAGCACATTACCTCTGTGTGTGTGTGTGTGTGTGTGTGTTCATCAGGAGTGTTGGTTTCTATATTGTTTGTGTTAATTTTATGTACATTTATTCATGTGTACTAGTGCTTTGCTAGCTGGATGGCAGTGTTCTTTGATGAATGACTGCTTTTAAATGGATATTATGAATTAGCATGCTGAGTGCGATGTGTTTGTGTGAGACAGACCTAGTGAACGTGTGAGTGAAAGAGATTTGACTTTATATTTTACAATATATAGTGCTGTTCAAGTCAGGTATTCACCATTACTTTGTTACTGAGATTACAGATTCCTTGAAACACGTTTTAAAAATGAGTTGTGGTCAGTGTTATTTGAATTAATATGCATTATTTTATAAATTCTTTAAAGTTTTAATGCACATTTCTTTGTTTATGTGAAGGCTGCACATGTACATGTATCATAGTCATTTGTATCTCATAAACTGGAGGTAAAGATGGACAAGAAAGGCCTAAATTGAATCATTACGTATTTATCTTTGTTCTTCCTCATACATTTCACAACAAATATTGACAATAGTATTTTCTATGGATATACAATTATTAAAAAAAGGCTGAAACCACATAGACAATCTAAGATTTAAAATGTAGTTTACACCTATAAATAAACAAAGTTTTAGGATTTTGAAAGCAAAGAAATGGTATGATGTAAAATGTATAAGAAATATGAAAGATTATGCACTATTTTTTACATACTAAATTATGAAAGAATGCTAAATTTGTACATGTTTAAGTATTGTGTTTGACTATAAGACTGTTTGATGAAAGACTCAGTAATTTCTTTTCACCTGAGACAAACCTTGTACTGCAGGCTGGCTTGGCATTAGCTGTCTTGTCATTAGATCACCACTGAAATATTGTACTTGAAAGCCGTGCGTCCAGCGTTTTCTTCTAAATGTCAGTGCTTGGGGTAATGCTATTTAGGAAGTTATCTAGTTCAGGCTGTCAGTATGAATTGTTTGGAGCTCTTGCCCAGAGGTTGAAATTATAAATGGACATTAATGGAGAAGAGGACCTGTATTTAACCAATGCTATCTCACTGCCAATTTGTACATATTTTACAAGGTGGCTAATTCGTACGACCTCACTCATATGATTTTGTACGATTTCTGTGATGGTTAAGTTTAGGAGCAGAGTTAGGTGTGGTCCTTAGTACGAATTCCTTCGAATTTGCCACCTTGTACAATACGTACAGTTTTTCACAAATGGTATGAATTCGTACAAGTGAGGTCATACAAATTTGTACAAATTTGCCACCTGGTCAAAAATGTATGAATTGCAGTGAGATCAGGTTGATTTAACTGTCTTAAAACTTGATTCCTTTCACATCAGAAAACAGTGGTAACATACATAAATTTAGCATGAATTTGGTAATAGAAACAAAACTTAAATATAGATGAATCCTTAAAGCTACAAAAGTGATTGATTTCCTCCTTTTTCTTTTGTTCTTTGATTAACAGACATCACAGCAGCTGGGTTTAGGTTATTTTGGCTGCTATTACTTTAAGCTTTACAATTAATTGCAAAATAAATTTGACTGAAAATAACCACAAAAGATTATTTAAACAGCTATTTTTGTGTTAAATGAGAATGTATCAAGTAGACATTACAATTTGTTGCTTTGGAAATATTTTATTTGATTCCACTTAAAATTTATTACACATAAACATTTAGGCTACAACGGCCTAACATAAACTATGGAACATAAAAGAAGATAATTTGAGAAACATCTCGGTATTTTTTGTTCATACAATGAAAGTCATTGGTAACCAAAACAGCTTTGTTATCAACAGTCTTCAAAATACCTTCTTTCATGTGCCACAAAAGAAAGTAAGTCATTTAGGTTTGAGTAAAAGATGATAGAATTTAATTTTGGGGTGTGAACTATCCCTTTAATGTTTTATTGTTATTATTATTTATTTATTTATTTATTTATTTTTAATTAAATGATACTCTAAATAAGAAACTAAATCGGCCAGCAGGTGGCGGTAAATGTCTTTATGAGTCATTCATTCGAACGGCTGATTCATTCAGGAATGAAGTAAATTGTTCTTTTTATGAATGGGTCTTTGAATAGTCGGTTCACAGGATTCGTTCAAAACGTGGATTCATTCAGAAACTAAACACTGCTGTGTTGCTCAGAGACGCACAAGATAATTATGTTCTCTGCAAAATTGAGCAAAAACACATAATATCGTTGTCACAACCCGTTAGACTCATGTTTTGTCGTCTGCCTGTGTTCCCTTCCTGTTTGCCCATATTTGGTTCTGTTCCTGTTCTTATTAGTTCATTGTCTAATTATTAGTTATTAATTATTATTATTATTGTTCACCTGTCTGCCCCTCATTATCTGCCCTATATTAGTTCCTGTCCATTGAGTTCTAGTTTGTCGGTTATTGCTTATGTTACCCTGTGTGTGTGTGTGTGTGTGTGTTGGATTTCTTCATCTTTGAATTATATTAAATGGATTATTCTTTTCAACCTTCTTTGTCGTGTGACTATTGTGTGTGCCCAGCACAGAGACCGTGACCGAATAACCGACCAATAAAGGAAAGTATAGCAGTGTGTTTCCCCTCGTTTTGTTTTCTGTATTTGTGAGTTTTTATTTTTTGTTATGGATGACCCTGCTGTCCTCGTCCTCCTGCTGCAGCAGGGGGACCGCTCTTTCGGCCACACCGGACCACACCGAGGACTTTGTGTTTGTGTCAAATTACACGCACTACACGGACAACTGCCTCTGCACTTTCTACCGAGCTGGACTGAACAACACCAACGAGAGCAGTTGTCTGGGGATGGTCCTCGGGAGAGCCTCGCCGCTTTCATGGAGTGGGTGCTGGTGTCCTGCAAATCGAAACTCACCTTGGACAGCGCGGAAAACAACACCAGCCCCACTCTGGACCCAGAGCCCAGTCAACTTCTACCCCACGGCGCAGAGCTGCCAGAGCCCACCACAGACGGAGAGCCAGAGCCTGCCGCGGTCGTTGAGCCATCGCCATCAGGAGCAACAGAGCTGACGATCGCCCCGGAGCCTGAGCCCAAAGTGTCTGACCAGGTGTGAGAGCCGACAGCACAAGCGAGGATGGATACAGCTGTGGAGATCGCGGGGGCTATGGAAAGCCCTGCCCACAGCGCCACCGCTGAGGGTGAGCTCACTCTGGACTGTTAATTGACTTGGATACGGAAATACTGTTCACTCAACCTTCATCAACACTGTCAGATTGGCAAGATATCCCACCCAACCTCCCTCTCCCACCGCCTCTCATAGACCTGTTTCCTTTCTCAACGCCATCTTCGCTGGATTTCGTCAGTCTCTCTGCTCACCCTCAGCTCACCATCTGTGGCGTGGGCTCGCCGCTGGTCTGCCCATCTCCAGCTCCATTGGCGTTGAGTCTGGAGGATCCCTCGACTCCGCCTTCAGCCTCCGAGGCCCAGACTCCGCCTCGGTCCTGCGACCCAGCGGCTCCACCATGGCTTCCAGCTCCCTCGTCTCCACCGGAGCCCATCAGTCCACCAACTCCGCCAGGCTCCCTCGTCCCTCCGGCTCCGCCTTGGTCAGTCGTCCCCTACCTCCACCTCGGGACTGCCCTCCGCCAGCTTTTCTCTGTCCTTCCTTCCCTCTGGCTTCGTTGGGCTCCTCCTTCCCTCCAGCTCCACCTCAGTTCTCTGTCGCTCCGGCTTCACCGCGGCCTTCCGGATTTCCGCCTACACCTCTGTCGCCAAAGCCTCCGGCTCCGCCTTGGCCCTCCGGATCCTCTGGCTCTTCGGCTCTCTGTCGCCGCCTCCAGCTCCACCTCCACCTGCTCCGCCGCTGTTGGTCGGCCCCCTGGAGTCGGCGGCCATTCCTCCACCATGGCTCTTCCCTCCATTGGCTCCACCGTGGGCTGCCATCATGGCTGTGGCCTGGGTCCCGCCTGGCTCCTCCTGCTCCAAGTCCCTCCTGTCTCCGTCCTGGCTCCTCCCTCCATCTGATCCGCCCTGGCTCCTCCCGTTTCCTCCCTGGCTCCTTCCTCCATCTCCACCCTGGACTCTGATAGTCGTCCTCCTCCCGGGTGTCCGTCCTCCGCCCGAACCTCCTCCAGTGTTGTCCAACTGCCTTCCTGCCAGCCCTTCGCCATCCCCCATCACCATCCCACATCCACTCCTTTTATCCTCCTCCGAAGTCCCCCTCCATCCCTCCCTTTGTTCCACGGCGTGAGGTCACGCCTTCCGGGAGGGGGGCGAACTGTCACAACCCGTTGGACTCATGTTTTGTCGTCTGCCTGTGTTCCCTTCCTGTTTGCCCATATTTGGTTCTGTTCCTGTTCTCATTAGTTCATTGTCTAATTATTAGTTAATCACCTTCATTGTGTTCACCTGTCTGCCCCTCGTTATCTGCCTTATATTAGTTCCTGTCCATTGAATTCTAGTTTGTCGGTTATTGCTTGTGTGTGTGTGTGTGTGTGTGTGTGTGTGTTGGACTTCTTCATCTTTGAATTATATTAAATGGATTATTCTCTTCAACCTTCTTCGTCGTGTGACTATTGTGTTTAAAATATAGCACAATATCAGCTTCTTATTTACTGAACTGTTGTATAAAATCACATTTGCACTCCTGCAAATCAGGACAAAAGCGCCACTCATGTGATGTTGCTCTCGCTTCTCATTTGATATCGCTTATATGATATAAATATGAGACAAAAAGATATGAGACATACAGGGGCATTTTTTTGCCCCAATAGCTTGACTTTAGGGCATAATTGCATTTTTGTAGTTGTTGCCCTGCATCATATTTGTCAAGTCAACTGTATGACATGTAAGATGATGTACAGGTCTGGGGGCAGGCCAGTGCGTTGACTGCGTTAAAATATTTTAATCGCGTTTTTTATAACTAATCAAGTTAACCCGTTAAACTGACAGCCCTAATATATATACGTATGTGTGTGTGTGTGTGTGTGTGTATATATATATATATATATATATATATATATATATATATATTTATATTTATGCACACACACATATCAAAGTATAATATCACAAGTAAAATAAAAACAGTATAAAAAGGTTCTGTGGTAAAAACACATTCAAAACTTTCCAACAATAGTTTGATTATTTGAAATCTGTAACATTTGGTGTTAGTTCTAATTAGTACTATGTCACAAATAATAAGCCCTGATAAATGCAGGCGGTTCATATGACATAGCAAATGAAGACTGGTATAGAAAAAAGTGAAGACCCAGGATTATTTTTCATGTTTGTTCAGCCCTCTCTCTGTTTTCTACTACACATCACTTTTCTCTCTTGCAGAGCTGTAATGTGATATATAAATCTGTCTCCATCCCTCCCCACTCCGTTCTGTAATGGATCCTCAAATAACGATGCGCCTGCTCTTACAAACCGCAGTAATGCATTTAAAACACACAGAAAACATTTCAGAACTTAAAATGATTTATGAAGAACTTACTAGGGGTAACACTTTACAATAAGGTCCCATTACGTAATAGTAACTAACATAAACTGACAATGTTTTTGGGTGTACATAGCTGTATGTGTTAAACTTGTCTCTAGATATATCATAAGTTTAAACTATAGTCTGCCTGCATTCACAGACATGTTCCTGACTGGAGAGCCCATAGAGATACTAATGGAGTGTTGCTAGGAGATAGGCCAGACTCCCATCAGACCCTCCCTCTCTCCTTCTTTTCACTTTTGTTACAGCCTGTCTCTCTCTCTGTCTGGAGGGAGGGGTGGATGTGTAGTGATGTAATGTGTTTGCTAGGCAGCCGTTGGCACAGCAGAGCAGCACTGAGAGCTTAGGAGTGGAGAGAGCAGGAGAGCCAGAGATGGATGCAGACAGAGAGAGGCGGCGACTGTTTATCAGAGCCTCAAGGACAGCGTTATAATCAGAGGAGTGTTTAGAAAGGGGCTCGGTTCAGTTCCGGTTGGAGAGAAAGGATTTAATCACTGCAGTACAGTGAAGAGGAGAGTCGTTTCAGCTGCAGCAGAGACGACCTGCAACACCATCGCTGTGTGTTTGTGTGTGTGTGTCTGGCTAGCACTTGCCAACTGCTGTATGAGTGTGTTTGTGGCTTTGCTGTGGGCTTGGCCTGCTCTCATCTTGATCTGCTGTTAATGTGACTCAATCCTTCTTCCTGCTCTTTTTTGGTGCGTGTGTATGCACCTGTTTGTCTTTCCTCTTCAATCGTCAATATGATGAGACAGGCACCTACAACTCGTAAGGTACAAAAGATTGTTTACTACTTCTGTGGCATGCAAAATGCTCAGTGGTTTGTTGTCTAAGTAGGGTGTTTGTGTGATTTTGGAGATAATTTTCTTTTTGTTCTTTACAGATTGTTTGCATGTCAGCGCATGTCATTTCTTAGTGGTTTATTAATTGCTAAAAGGTTCATATTCATTTTTTGAGTGATTATTATATTTTGTTCTCTTAATAGATGACTGTAATTTCAACAATCTAATGAGATACTGTGGTCACAAAAAGCATTTAACTTAAAAATGTTTTTGTATTTTAATACAGAATATCAAAATCTCGTATTTATGTTAAATGTATAAAGCATAAACATACCTTACAAGTAAAATAATTCATAAAAAGAAGTTTGATTTTAAATAATAAAACAACAGAGATATTGTTCAAAATTATAAGTATTTGGACGTTTTCTGGTTAGTTGATCATATTCATAGTTGAAATGATGCAGTTCCTCTGAAAGGACACTGTGAAAAAAAAAACTTACTTTGTTTTTTCTTTTTTCCAGTGGAATGAAATTCATAAATTTGACTTGTAGGGCCATTGTATGTATTTACATTATGTTAAAAAAAAATTGGGGTCAGTAAGATTTGTTTTTAAAGAAATTAATACTTTAATTCAGTAAAGGTGCATTAAATTTACTAAAAGTGATAGAAAAAAAGGCATTTTAACAAAAAAGACTGTTTTTTACATTGATAATAAAAAATGTTTCTTGAGATGCAAATCAGCATATTAAAATGATTTCACAAGGATCATGTGATACTGAAGACTGGAGTAATAGCTGCTGAAAATTCAGCTTTGCATCACATTAATAAATACCATTTTAAAATATATTAAAATAGAAAATAGTTATTTTAAATTGTAATAATATTTCATAAGAAACTTCTTTTAAAACATTAAAACTTTTACTGACCCAAACATTTGGAACTGATGTATAGATTCAGAAATTTTTACTTTTAAGTGTATGTGTTTTCTATAAAATGTATTTACAACAGGTTTATAACAATAACATGATCTTTACAAAAATACAAATGTGCTGACCGTCTGTGCGTGTATGTGTGCATGCCTGTATATAAACGAGTGTACTTATTTGACCCGGTTGGTGCCAGGCACTCTGCAGGCTGACAGATAGTGCCATAGAGAGGGTTAGTGTTTGACTCTTTATGTGCTAAAAGAACATTTTTGATGTTAAAGACACAAGCAGAGATTATCATCATGTGATGGAAAAAAATTGTGCAAGTTGATTGAGCTCACACAGATTCTTCAGTTCTCTTTTAATGTATGTGCTTTTTTCTGTTACTAATCTTTACTATATATGTGTTTTCTCCCGTTTTTTCCCCCTTGATTCTCTTTTCTTCATCTGTCTACTGACCTGTGGTGCTCATATATCTATATACATTTGTCTTCTCCTCAGACCACCACCAGAAGGCCCAAGGTGAGCTCAGTTCTGCAGGTCACATCTGTGTGTGTTACTGTTTGCTAAATTAAAGTTTGTAGGTGACGTGATTCATTTAAGAGTTTTTGATATCAGTAGAGCTTCAGTGATCTCTGCATGTGTGTTTCAGCAAACGCGGGCTGGAGTGGGGGTGAAGGTGGGCTCTGGATCAGCCTCTGCTGGAGAGATGAGCAGCAGTGAACCCAGCACACCTGCCCAAACACCACTGGCTGCTCCAGTTATACCTTCACCTGTGGGAACACTGCCCTCGCCCGGGGCTCCTCCCATCCTGGGACCCAGCAAGGTCACACATGGTTACAGATGCAAATATAACCATTACTTTTTTACTTCTGTGTTTATTTTTAAAGTAGAATGTGTCACAGTATTCACTTTGGCATCATTTGCACTGTGAAAATGTCTGTAAAGGTTGTTTAGTTGTCAAGGTCACAGATGTTATGAAAAACTCAGCCAAAGGCTATTGACCTGTTTACGGATTATAAATGGATGTTGTTGTTTTTTTAACCTTTGGGTGCATTTACAGTACTGTTCAAAAGTTTGGGGTGGGTAAGATTTTTTTTAATGTTTTTGAAAGAAGTCTCTTATATTAGCTAAGTTTGCATTTATTTGATCAAAAATACAGTAAAAACAGTAACATTGTGAAATATAATCTCAATTTAAAATAACAGTTTTTATTTGAAAACATTTTATTATTTAAAATGTAATTTATTCCCTTGATGACAAAGCTGCATTTTCAGTAGCCATTACTCCAGATCACATGATACTTCAGAAATCATTCTAATATGCTGATTTGCTGCCTTAAGAAACATTTCTTGTACATACATAAAAAGTAGGCTATGAAATTTCCAAATTCTAACATTTCCAAATACTATTAAACACCATACATATTTTGAGATGTAATGGAAATGAATGAAAAATTAATGTGTATATTTCCACATTGTTAGTGGACATTTTTGTTTTCCAAAAGTCCAAGGGCTAAAAGTGCCAGTAGTTGAAGAAACACCCTAGTTAAAAAGTAATATATGTAAAATACCTTTATTTCATACTAAGTATAGTTAAAATCTATTAACATATTTACTGACATGTCTCTCGAGACTTACTGATATAAAAATTATAATTAAACTTTATTTGGAGTACTACTTGTGAAAAATGCACATTTCTTAATATTAAGCTTAAAATGTATTTTAATGTCACTATTGATGAGGATTGTGTGATCTTTGAATAATATCAGTCTTTAAATACAAGATATTTAAAGTGTACCTAAAGTGTACTTGCAATAGTTATACTTTAGGACAATCAAATATACTTAAATATACTTAGTTTAGTACACCAAAAGTACAATTGCAGGGTATTTTTATTAAGCACATAAATATGTAAATGTATTTGTAGTATACTTAGCATGAAATAAATGTATTTCAAATACATTTAAGTATACTTATTTTTCACTAGAGCACCCAAATCTTTTAGAATGTTCTGAACTATTGAGCAACAAAAACCACAGCATGACTTTTCTCTGATATTCATGTAAATGTGAAAGGTCTCTTACAGTGTCTTTACTCTGCTTTCATGCATTCACTCTCTTGCAGGAGGAGGAGTCACTGCGTGCCCAGGTGAAGGATCTGGAGGAGAAGCTGGAGACGCTGAAGATGAAGAGGACAGAGGACAAGGCAAAGCTGAAGGAGCTTGAGAAGCACAAGATTCAGCTGGAGCAGCTGCAGGAGTGGAAGAGTAAGATGCAGGAACAACAAAATGAACTGCAGAAACAACTCAAGGAGGCCAAGAAGGTATCAAGTTACTGCACAGGAATATATCATAATAAGTGTCAGAGTGTGGATAATGAAAGTGGCTGATATCTTGTTATGTAGGAAGCTAAGGAAGCTCTTGAAGCTAAAGAGCGCTACGTGGAAGAGATGGCAGATACAGCAGATGCCATTGAGATGGCCACACTGGATAAGGAAATGGCTGAAGAAAGAGCCGAGTCACTGCAACTGGAGGCTGACGCTCTAAAAGAGAGAGTGGACGAGCTAACCATGGACTTGGAGATACTCAAACACGAGATAGAGGAAAAAGGTTCAAACACATCTAAACATACGCTACCGTTCAAAAGTTTGGGGCCAGGTGTGATGGCGAAGCTAAACATTCAGCAGCCAATCTCCAGTCGTCAGTGTAATTTTTTTCAGGATTCTTTGATGAATACAAGTTCAAAAGAACATTTAATAGAAATAGAAATCATTTGTAACATCAGAAATGTCTTTGCTGTCACTTTTGATCAATTGAACGAGTCCTTGAGGAATTAATGTATTAAAAAAAAAAAATGTTATTGACACCAAAATTTTGAACGGTGATGTACAGTACATATACGTGTCAGTATTCATTGATGACCACAAAATGTGCTTATTAATCTCTAAAAACTAACCTGCAGGATCAGATGGAGCAGCGTCTAGTTACCATGTGAAGCAGTTAGAAGAGCAGAATGCTCGACTGAAGGAGGCTTTGGTGAGGTGAGACTGTAATGAGTCCCATGGTTTATTTCAGTGGTATTTTGATTGTGCTCTGTGAAGATCATCATATCAACTGCTCTGTGCATTAGGATGCGTGACTTGTCTGCATCAGAGAAACAAGAGCATGCAAAGCAACAGAAGCTAATGGAAAAGAAGAATTTTGAGCTGGATGCGCTGAGATGCCAGAAAGAGAAGCTACAGGAGGAAATGAAGATGGCTGAGAAAACGATTGATGAGCTCAAAGAGCAAGTGAGTTGTGCCACTATTAAAACTGGTGTAGTGAGAGTTTATTATATCTCTTTGAGTTCAATTATATGATAAATATTATGATGTTACATTTAAAAATAGTAATATATTATAATATTTATAATAATATAATATATGTTTTTATTACTATTATTATCTACATTATAATATAAATATAATAATATTTTTCAAGAGAAAAGTCCTTTTGCAACACTGGACAATCTAGTAACATTTTATTAGTAGTTTAAAGTCAATTCAAACAGTGAAAGTAACATTTGATGGGGGTAAGTACCCTTGCAAAAAGTACTGTGGTGAAATCATGGTACAGTGATGGTGACTTTGCTATATGTACCATGGTACTGAATGAATATCATATTTATGTACCATGGTACCATGTCCAAAAAAGCATGACAATACCATAAGGTACTTCAAAGAATATTATGGTACAAGAATACTCTGGTACGTCAAACTATTTCAAAGAATGCTGTGTTTTTTCTCTTGCAGTTTCATAGGAAAATATATTTGAAATAAATGTTTTACATTTAAATTTTAGTAAATCAACTCCATCGCACACCTGCAGATGATAGGTGCGTAGGATAATAGAACCAACCAAGTGGATCGTTTTAACAGACAAGCAAT
>JAFVLL020013428.1:0-18034 GCA_021397915.2 Tor tambroides | reverse complement strand
GCCACCAGAGGGCGCCCTCACCGGAGTACTAACCATTCGCGAACTACATTTCCCATCTACCCCGTACCTAGGACTAATCACCGCCAGGTGATCCTCATCTTCCCCCCTACTTAAGCCACACTCACACCTCACTCGACGCGAAGTCTTGTTTAGCCTGCCTGACATTTCTGAGCGTTCTTTCTGATTGATATCCTGTATTTGACCCTGGACTGCTGTTACCCTTGTGATTCTCTGCCGCCTGCCCCTTTGATTGTTTGCTCTGATCTCGATCTGATCCCAGCCTGCCGCCTGCCCTGACCCTTGCCTGGTATTGTTTCTGATTCTGATTTCTGTGATATTCCTGACGCTGTTGCCCGACCCCTGCCTGTACGACCTTGTTCTTAATAAATATTGCAAATGGATCCGACTGCTTCTGACTCCTCATTACAAATGCACACTTGATGAACATGAAGACTCAAACTTTTGAACGGTAATTTTGTTGCTTTCCAAAACTGTTGCTTTCTTACTTTTGTCTTTTGATTGTGAAATGAAATATGACCTGCCTCTGTGTTAGAGAGGTTTCATTCAATGGAATTTCCTTAGAAGTGATTGTAAGTCCCACAATAGGATTTAAGAGAGTCAGAAAACAAATAAGCAATTGTGTAAAGTATTGCTATGAACTATCATTTGACATAAGACCTCCCAATCATAGAAGACAAACCTGGCTATGGCACGAAAGCATTGCATTTTTGTGAAATTGCCACAGCATCCTATTATAATTTCATGGTTCAGCTTGGTTAGAAAGTTGACACTACTTCAAAAGCCCAAAGCTGTTTGGCTTCCAGCCAGTCATGTTAAAGTACCCTTTAAGCTGGTTCTGCTTTTCAAAAATCAAAGTGACTCAGTTCTATGACTTCACAGTGATTTCTATGAGCAAAGCAATTTCAGTTTAGGGATTTTGTCACGCCATCTTAAACATCTAAGTGGTCCGTTCTAAAAGACATGTTGCTATGTGGTTGGTGAGGTCACAGACCCTTGACCTTTGATTTTTTCCTGGCCACTAAATCCTTTTTTAGTGGAACCTTTCAATCTCCAGCAGAGATGCCACAACAAATGTAAATGTCAGTGTAATGCTGTTCTGAATTATAAACATATAAAATAAGTATGTCTCATGTTATGTTGCAGGACTTTTAACACAAATGTATGATTGTGTTTATGTGCTAAAATGTTATAACTAGGGGCTTGAATTACACATAATTTTCTCTTACAAAAAGAAATTTCCTGTTACTCCACCTGTATTCTGTTTGAAGTTCATTACAAAGTAAAATCTAATTGTTTTCCATTTAGTAAGTACACAATAGTGTTGTTTGATAAAAGCTTTTGGGTTTGTTTGTTTAAGAATGGTTTATACTCCTTAACCCTAAGAGGAATAGTTTAGGAAGTTCATAGCACAAAATGCAATCGATGAATCCTTTAAGGACTGAAACATGTGGAGACAGACATGCAAACACTCTTTGCCTTGTGACATTGTCCCTATCTTTTAGAGATGCTCCACAGCACTGCAACTGACCATTTAAACTCTGATAGATGTCTGAATGGTTCTTGGGCTTCCAGCAGTATACAATGGTAAGCAGCAAGGACACTGGAGTGTCAGAGGTCAAATGATTTATGACAACAGACACCTTGAGGGCCTTGAACCTGTGACACTGCTCTTGACAGGATGACAGGATGTTGGAAATGAAGTCATTATTTGCTTGAAATTGTGAATTATCTTTGAAATGGTGATGGGCATAAAGATACAAGTTATTACTGGTTAATTTTTAGTTTTTAGTACTCTGTAGTTTCTAATCATTAGCTGTGCAAGCTCTCTAGGCCATAAATGCAATTAAAATTAAATTCATTCCATTTTCCTGCACCCCAAACCAATCTTGTGTTTCGAATGAATTTATTTATTTTGAGGTTACGGATTTCAACAAATGTAAACAGTGTAATAGAATGATACATTGATTAAAGCTCTAAGCACGAGCTAATATGACAGACTGGGATTACTGGCAGCAAATACAAAGCAGAACGTATAAGCCAAACCATGGACATAATGAACTATGATGAAAATGCCTAACATATGTGAGCTTTTTCTCAAATGTACAATCTACAGTAACTGTATAACTTTCCACAGCATAGATGGGACGATACACAATACAATATAAAGAGTATTGGGTTTTGTGTAAGTTAACTTTTCCTTACCCAACTGGCTTGCACCCTGACACAAAACTGGCCAAATTTTCACCCTAAAATAAAAAATGTTGTCATAATTTACTCATTCTCATGTTGAGGGAGAAGTCATACATGAGGGTGAGTGTAAATGTTGTTGTTATTTATTTTTTAATAAACGTTCGCTATAATTTACTTTAGAGTAACGTTAGATGACAAATCTATATTCAGTCGAATAGGCTATAAGTAAGCTATCATGATAAGGCATAGACTTAATGTGACTGTCTGATTTTCTCAAGTAAAACCCAAACTGTGCACCCCTACGCAGTTATCCTGAAGTAGTCAACAATACTAAAGTTTTTGAATATATATATATATATATATATATATATATATATATTCAAAAACTTTAGTAGTATTTGAATATATATATATATATATATATATATATATATACATATATTCAAAAACTTTAGTATTGTAGTATATATATATATATATACTACAATAGTAATATATTCAAAAGTTTTTGAATATATATATATATATATATATATATATATTAAAAAACTTTAGTATTGTAGTATATATATATATATATATATATATATATATATATATATATATATATAAATCATACATCGTTTACCATTTTCAGCATTTCTGTGTTGTCAATATTAATCCTAACGGAAAGCGCACAGCATAGTGTTGCCATGGTTACGTGATTTACGTCCTCAATCCAAGTACCATTATTATCAAACGTTTATTTTGCGCCAGGATAAAAAGTCGCTCTGTATCTAAGTCAGTACAAGCTCATTTTTTTGTAAAAACTTAAACTATTTGAAATGCTTACACTTTATTACGAAACATCTCACACTAACAGAAGAGCTATCATAAAGAAGATCTGCTTTTAGAAAAAACAACAACAACCTATTCTTGCTGGACTGTTAACAAATCGTCTAGCGTAGTGAAGGTGTCTCAGGTGTCTAATATAACCAACTAAAACTCCTTCTCAAGTTTTTTTCTCGTTCTTAAGGACAAAAAGATCTTTCCTACCTCTGTCATTTTGGCTTTAATGCTTGGTCAGTGCGCAATATTAATCCACGGGTTCGTTCTTATCCGCTGAGGAGATGAAGTGATTCGTTGGCTCTTGTGCTGCAGGTTGTTTAAATAGAGAGAATGAAAGTGGTGACGCCCATCTGCGCCTCACAATAGCGACTCCGACTGCACCTCAGTCTCAACACACATATATTACTAGTGACCAGAACACTGTTGGCCAAATGGTATAGAATGAATGTGGAGTAAGTAAATAAGTAAGTAAATAAATAAATATTTAACGATTTATTTATATATTTCAACATTTATTTAATGATTTAATTTTGAGTAATTTGGCCCTCCATAATATAAATATATATATATATATATATATATATATATATATATATAATTACAATTACTGAAATTACTTTTTTAATTTACAATTCCAGGTCTATGTCATAAACTGTAAAAAATTAAATATTAAAAATATAAATAATTAATGCAAATATCATAGAATTGTAAAGTAATAAATAAAATAATAAAAACTAATAATAAAATACATTTTAAAATACACTAAATTAATCAATAAAAAGGAAAAATGACTTTGTCTTCTGCTCCTAAATGAATTTTTTTGTTATAAATTTTAATTATATATATATATATATATATATATATATATATATATATATATATTAATTATATATATATATATATATATATATATATATATATATTCACACACACACACACACACAGGGAGAGAGAGAGAGAGAGAGAGAGAGAGAGAGAGTTAATGATGTGACTTTGTTGAGCACCTCTCTGGCACCTCAGAGCCTTCATTTCCTATGCCTGATTACACATTATGAAACATAACCACCCAAAACGACAACCTGAGATCTAGAAAAATAAATAAATAAATAAAAATCTGTCAAAACCGGCAGTGGTAAGAAGAGTCAGCAAAACCACAAGCAAAGTTTACCATGGTAGCCAACTTTATCAAACCTCAGTCTTGCTTATAATGGAAATAAAACATCATATGTCTATTGTTTTTTGTATGGGGAAGACATGGGGTATGTAATGGTTTTCTTTATCCCCTGACACAGAAAAGGTCTGACCTCATGAAGGACATGAATCGATGAAGGAGTGATTGTTTCCATCACGATAACCTGCATGAAAGGGCAGCCTCAGCATGCACGGATATCCATTGTCCCCAGGTATCAAAAATATCAGAGCAGATTTCAAAAAGTCACTGATAAGCATCCTGGTTCTCCTTAACACTTGTGCCAGCTTCTTTATCTGAGCTTTCTTCCACATACACAGGAGGGGAGAGACCTTTTGGCTCCTTTTGGCGAAGGCTTTGAAACAGAGACTGAATGAGGTGAATTAAGAAGGGAAGAGAGCAGGGGTCCAAAGCTGCTGGAACAGAGGAAAAAATCCCTGTCTGCTTTTCAAACACACACTTACCCTCCATTGCTAAGCAACAAATGTTGTAAAATGAGTGACTCAGTACTTGAGAAAAAAGGACTTTATATAACTTCCTGCAGCGGAGGTTTAATTTAGTTAATGCTCAAGAACACTACATCATTTTGTCCAATGAAATGGTACAACATTGTTACTGCACTAAAGCTTCTGATGTTAATATTAATCCCACAGATGTCTCAATAAACATGGAAGACTTGTGGCGACAGCTGAAGGTTGAATTGCTCTGGATAAACTTATCCAAAGTTTATTTGGTCATGCCCTCTTCTGCTTCAGGGTCAAGGTCAGGAACGGGAGATCACGTCATCTCTCTGAACAACTAGTTTAGAAATAATTTTGCTCAGAAATTGCAAGAAAATTTCACAAGTAACTCAAAGAAATGCCAAGTAACACTAAATTAAGTAGCAAGACATAAAAAGTAAGAAATAAAAGTAATTTTATTCATCTTTGTTTTTTCCATTAATCTTTGTTTTATTTACAGCTTTGAAAAAAATATTTTTTAAAAGGATATAAAACGATCTCTTATTGCTCTGTTTATATATTTGAAGTTGTTTTTCCCAAACAAAAAATATCTCTATTCGCTTTCTTAGTCTGTTAAGTGTTCTACATCTATTGTGCATTTCCTAGAAGCTACAGTTTTTAACATATTATTTCTAAGTACATTATAATTAATCATGTAAGTTGGTAAGGAATGTGGTAAAGTGGATTATGTTTTTATGAGGTGTAAAATATTTGTTTCAGGCAGAGGGAGCTTGTTATTAATTTAGCTTTTATATGTCTGAGACGTTTCAGAGACTAAAAGGGAGAAAATTAAAAACAGAATGGGTGTGACACATCAAAACTTTGATTAATTTTCTATACATCTTACACTGGTAAAGACATAATGTTTTTTACATTACAAACAATAAGCAAGGTGGACAGTCAAGATGCTTGTGTGTTTTAACATTAAAATATAATTACAGTTTCTAAAACATTACATCAGCATTGCTACAACAAATCTGAAACTGATGATTTAACTTTCAATGGGATGTTTGTAGAATCCAAGTTTTAATTTCACAATTACTGCTTAAACACATTTCCCTTATTTTAACATTGTAGCGTACAAATATGAACTGGTGACCTTTGAAGTTTTCACACATTAAACCAGTAATTTGTTACATCATTCCATTACATATATTACTTTTGGGAAAGCAGGAGACATTTACAGTGGTTTGATTGATCAGTTTCTCTCTGGCCAATTTTAGTTCAATTATTCTACAGCTCACCAACCCTCAACAGCTCACTTTCTCTAATTGGTTGAAAAACAGCTCAGCTGGTACAGCTGGTCATATAATATAACCAAGAGGAGCTCCCATGGCAGCAATTTGCTTAAACAAAGTCTTGGTATTTGGTTATACAGGCAGACTGCTTTTCTCAAAAGCACTAAACACACATCTCACACTACATCAGAGTGATGAACAGTACCAGAAAAAGTCTATGGCTCTCAATGTGTCAAAGAAACATGCTGGATGTGGGATGTGTTTGCATTGTGCTGCATGTGCAGATATTGCAAACTGCAAACTTCAATTTCTAAATAAATAACACACATTACCATTCAAAATTTGGGGCCATTAAGTAAAAATACTTTTATACAGTAAGGATGAATTAAATTGATCAAAAGTGACAGTGAAGATATTTTAACATTTAATTCAAAAGATTCCTATTTTAAATAAGCACTGTTCTTTTGAACTTTCTATTCATCGGCATATTAGAATGATTTCTGAAGGATCATGTGACACTGAAGCCTGGAGTAATGGTTGCTGAAAATTCAGCTTTGCATTACAGGCATTCAATAGATTTGAAAAGACTGAACATTTGATGTAATAATTGCAGCCATGATGAGCATCATAAACTTCTTTTTAGCAAAACCATAAACCGTACGGTGAAGTCGTTTCAAGGTCTTTTAAATATTTAGCGTTGCATGTGCACAAATGGAGTTTATTATCTTAATCTCTTCATTCAGTAATGGAAAAACATCCTGTATTTCAGCACACTACAGCAGCTGAGTTGCTGTTCCATGAATTAACTAAGATCACGCATACGGGGTGTGCATCAAAAAACATCTTTCGCCTCCAGAAAGAAGCACGGCTGTGAAATATGCACATGTGGTGAGTGCCATCGTGTGAGGAAAACAGACTTCAGGCCACGCCATTGTGTTCCAGGTGGTTCCAGTTTCAAGCCTCCCCAGTGTGCATTCTCAGTGCCATGCAAGGCTGAATGCAGTGTGGGGGATGGACCAGCACTCCATCTGATATCAGGAGCTCATGTGCTGGTTATGTTAACTCAATGATATAGTTCATTGGAGATGGGAATCTATCTGAATTCCAGTTTGGGCTATTTATGGAAACTCATCCTCATTGGTGTTAAACATGCCTCACTCAATAAGCCTTGCATTGTAATTAAGTAATTAAGTAAAAGCACTCTGAAACTTAAAGATGACCCCCCCCCCCCCCTATTGTGTTACAACTGTGACCACATAAACTTTTGATTTTTGGTTCCTGTTGAGTCGACATTCATTGTATGGAAAATAGTTACAGAATATCTTCTTTTGTGTTCAGTAGAAGAAAAAAATCAAAAAGTATGGAACATGAGGGTGTGTAATTGATGACAAAATTTTAATTTTTGTATGAATAATCCCTTTAAAACAATGAATAACTGAAATAAGTGAAAATAATACTAACACTTCTCGGAAGAAATATTTCCATTATTTGTCAAAAATGTTCTCATCTTTTGTCCTTTGAATAATCCAAATTACAAATTTGGTATGGCTGTTGTCACTTGATAAAAGATCAAAAATCACCATCAGGATCTATTAAATGAAAGACAGTGCACAAGTTTAAATGACTTCATCTAATAACCCTGAGGACAGAACCCAAAATCATGTCAAGTTTCCACGATTTTCCCAGAAGGACAGTCTCTTTATCGAGGAAGCTCTTTTGATTTACCGCAAGCACATGGCGGAATACTGTGTGCCGTTTTGAAGTCTCTAATTGGCTCCTTGTTTTGGGTCATGGAAACATGATATAAGTGATTCCTTATGGATTGTGCACTGAAAACTCAAAACAGAGCAATCCCATCATGTGCTTTACATCTAAATCTAAGATGTAATTTATCCATTGTCAAACACCAAATAATTGATCAATTTTGACAATCAGTTTAATTCTATTAGTGGTCTCAGGAAAAAATGAACATCATGTTTTCCAAAAAAAATAAATAAATAATAATAGCAGAGCTCACAAAAAGCCTTATATTCAGGTGCATTACGGTGCATTATTTAATATGTAACCTATTGTTATATCTGTTCTGTTTTATAACTAACTAGAATCTATCAATTGTCACTTTCAATATTTATTAGTATTACACAGTTCTATCTAAAAATATCCTGTGCATTTAAAAGCTAGACTTGCTTGTGGTCTGCATGTTAGAGTTTTGAGAGTGTCTGTTATGGACTGGCACATCAGGAAAGATGTGGTGAATGCAAAAACTGCACTACGCCCAGGAGACTGTGCATCAAGACTGTCACGTAAACCACAAATGCTTCCCTTGCAGAGCCCACATAACCGTCGTGACTGACTAAGACCTGTCAACTGTTTTTTTTGTTGTTGTTTTTTTTGATGAAACTGAGCATTGTTTAAGACTGTGAAGTTTGCAGCAAGTCTGTTTTGAAGTCCATGACCATTGCTTAGTGAGAGATCTCTTCCAAGCAAAATTTATTCCCCTCATTTCTTGTTTAATGTTATCGGGAATGTGGTTTTCCATACAGTTATTTAACATATGGTTAAAAAAAAACAACTTGTGAACAGGGTCAGGAGATAATTTGCTTAAACCATATGTCAACAGAGTCATCAAAGTTTAGCTATGCATTCCAGCATGTGTCAGACAGACGATGATTTATAATCTACTCAAAACTGAAAGCAGTTCCTAAAATGTATTATTACATTCAAGCATTTATGCATTTAGCAGAAGTTTTTATCCAATGCAACTTACAATAGAGGGACCAAGCAATTCACCACAGGGCCAATAATATTCATAATATGCAATGCCAGGTTTAGTATAAAGCTATTTAGTAGTTTTTTGTTTTAGATATTTATAAGCTTTTTCTTTCTTTCTTTTCAGTTTCAGTAATGTTAGTACTTCAACTTTAACCTATTTTAAGTTAGTTGCCAGCCACCATTTTAATTTTTCATCTAATATATATATTTTATTTCAATTAATAAACACAGTTGGTCTTGTATGGTGCATATCCACACCTTGAACATGGGATATTTTAGCGTAACCTCAATGTCACCACAAGAGGTCACTATGCAGGCCTGAGCATGTTTGTAAAGGAATACTGAACTGCTTACTCCACAGTATACACTGCTTTTAATAATGGTATGTGAAATACCACACACAGTATGTAACGATAAATCAAACTGGTTATATGCTACACTGGTACTACATGATTACATTTTGCATACGGTTTATTCTTCACACTGGAAGCAAGAAAACTAAACATATAAAAAGTAAAAGTAATTTACTCAAAGTTTCTGAGATTGCATGGCTACCTGTTTCCAGATTACTCCTGATTACCATTAGGATCTGTTTTAGTTTAATAAAGTATAAAAATGCTGCCGGATTTCAAAGCATTATCTACAAACATCTGCTGAAGAGTTTTGCTGCAGAAAAGGACATGCCCTTGAGGAATTTCCACAGGAAATGGGAAATCAGTGCACAGCTGGGACAAATACCCTTCGGAGAATAAATGAATCCAATTTATGAGCCCTGAATAAATGTGCCATATTAAGGTGCTGCTTGTTCTGAAACATAACAAACACATTTGTTTTTGATATTTGTGGCATTAGAATTGCTTTGATAAAAGCCCCTGGGGGGGAGGGGGGAGGGAGAGACCACTGAAGGAGCAACAAAATAGAGAAATCCTTGACTAAGGAGCACAAAATTAACTTCTGTCTTGGTTTCTAATGCCCCAATATTACATTAAAGTATAGCTCACGAAAAAAATAGATCTGTCATTTGCTCACCCTCATGTTGTTTCAAACCTGTAAGACATTGGTTAATCTTCAAAACAAAGTCAACATTAATGAACTCTGAAAAGTTTCTGTCCCTCCATTAAAAGTCCTGGGCCTGTATTCTTAAAGATTCTAAGAATCCTCTCAGAGAGCTCCTAATGTGGCTTAAAAATTTCTAAGTAGGAGTCTTAGTTTAAAAGTGATTCAGGACCAATCTAAGAGCAACTCTGAGGGAGGAAAAGACAAAAACTTTTATCTTAGTGAGGAGGCGGGGCAGACCCCGTTGCTAGCTAAGACACAGTCTTTTGAAGACTGTGATTGGTTGGTTGTCCAAGGCGGCAATAAAAGTGCGCTTTTAAGAGTAGGGTCTATTATAAACCTTCACTTTGAAATTACAGGCGTAATTTTCCTGTTTTACCATACTCGCTCTCTCTCTCTCTCACACACACACACACATGTATATATTCTTTATTTATTCACCATGCTGTCATATTTAACATTTTATAGGAAATGAACAGCGACACAATAAGGTTCAGAAAGTGCTGTAACTGTTTGTGTGATCACTTTGCTTATAGGTTATGACAGACCCACATCATCACTGCTGCATAGTTGCATTTTTCCAGTTGCCAAATATGTTAATGTAGTGATTTGCGCTATGGTATTTCTGCGCGGTGTCGGAGATGTTAGCATGCCTCTAATAAGATCGGTCACAAACATGATCCCTGCACGATCTAATGTGTAGCGTCTTATTAACTCACTGTCATGCATTATGTACAACACAGTTCTTCTCCCTCTTCATGTTTCATCCATTTTCTCCACTGCTAAAGAAACTTAAGCCTCTTAAAAGTCCTCGCCCGTACGCCTAACAACTTTGGACCTTAAGACCTCTTTTAAGTGTTAAGATGCTTTCTGAACTACTTTCTTTACTAGGATCTTCTCTTTAATTTTAAGAGGAAACACCCATATTTCGAAGAATTTTCTTAGGAGCAACTCAGATTCTCATGAATACGGGCCCAGGTAACTAAAACGGAAAAGATCCAAAAAGCTTGTAAAGGCAATCAATATGAATGGAGCAGTTAATCGAAGTATGTCGATTTTTTTTTTTTTTTTTTTTTTAAATCTGAACTCAGGTTTCATTTAAAAAAAAAAAAATTAAACAGTTTCTTTGGTTTTTGAACATGGGTGAGCAAATGACAATTCTTCATTTTTGGTGCACCAACCCTATAACTTAAGATTTAAAAAATAAAATAAATAGTGTGGCTAGTCGAAATGAAATTACAATACTCATTCAAAACAGGAACAATTTATTCATGTCTACAATTCAGCTTTGAGACTGTTAAACAAAGACATGGCCACATGGGGACAGCATTGCATCAGGTCTCACACCCCAGCTTTCATCTGGTTGTGGGGTGGCAGAGGTTTCTCCAGGTGGTGACCCACAGTTAGACCAAAAGGAGATTCAGCCTGTTTCTCCCAGACCTCAGGCTTCAGCTGAAAGCCTTTCCCCTCGTCAAAGAGGTCTGCAGGTGGGAAGGTGAGAGGTGCCTCAGTTAGGAGACCTTGAAGACGAGCACGCCAGCCTTCCAACAGGCCTTCACGAGCCTCAGGAGAGAGATGTGTGGGTGCCCAGAAGATCTGTGGAGCAAGGACCTGGAAGCCACAATAGTTGAGGACACCATTCTACAAAGAGGAAACAGTGCAGAAGTTGCAGGTTTGTTAACTCAATTCACACTGCATTCCAGGGTTCATTGCTTTGCCGGGAAAAAAAAAAAATATATATATATAATAATAATAATAAATAAATAATAATAATAATAATAATAATAAAGACTACACAAGTAATCAACTTTCTGCATTTATGCAGAGCCAATTATAAGGGATTGGCTCAATTAAACCTGCGCAAAGAATCAATGGGAGTGAAGTGCACATGTAGCCTGCCCTTTGAAATCCTTCATTCTGAAGAGCCCTTAGTCCCAGGTTTTTGTACACTTCAATAATGTACTTAAAGTGCTCCATTTTCACAAACTAATTTTGTACTTAAGTACCAAAGAATTAGTATTAAGATAAACATAAGTGTCCCAAAATAACACCGTTGAGTACTTTACATGTTAAAAGTACATTTTAGTTCACATCTCTGAACTTAAATTTAATTACCACTTGTACCCTTGAACCCATCTTTCATACTCAAGTGTACTACAAGTGATGACCAAATACACTAAGATTCAGAGATAGCATGGTAAGTGCATTAGTTCATGGTGTTCCAAAATAGCAGTTGAGTACACCAATTTGATCTTAGTTTCTTAAAGAACCATTTTAAGCACAAAATTAGTGCACAAAAATGGAGCACTTTAAGTACATTATGGAAGTGTACTTTTTTTTTTTTTTTTAAAGAAACCTGGGGTGGCCAGTTGGGAGCACTTCGGTTTGGAATAACCCTTTAATATGGTGGCTATGATCGTTCTCATTCCAACGTACCTTTCAGAAGCAGAATTATCCAATTTGGAACAGCTGACATTAAAGTTACAATAAAAGGAACGGAGGGGATGTTCTTACTTGAATTGGCCACAGAGTAACATTCATGTCGCCATTGATCCCATTGGAGCTAAACATGGTCTCATGGGAACCAGTGGTGAAGGATAACATGGCTTTCTTGTCCTGACATGAATTAAACTCAAATTAGACCAATTTCAACAGCCAACATTTGGCGTTTATGATGTGCAGTCCTCACCCTGAAGACGCCCTCACTGTAGCGCTTTTCCAAGGTGTATGCAAAACCAAGCGTAAGAATCCGGTCCATCCAGCCTTTCATGATGGCAGGAACAGAGAACCAGTACATGGGAAACTTCAGGAAGTTGACAAAAATGGTCAGACTCACAAAGACCTAAAAAGGGGGGGGGTAAATAAAAAGGTCATACCTGAAAGATAACAAGATCTGCTTCTTTTAGTTTCTTGTGCTCATCTACAATATCAGAAGCTAGTCCCCCCTCCTGCCAGGCCAACATGGTTTCATTTCCATAACAGAAATTCTCTGGGTTCTTCACTGCTCCTGAGAAACAGAAAATCATGCAATTACTCCCACTGAGCTCTGATAAGGCACTAGTTCTTAGTTTAATATTTTCTAAACAAAACACTGCCTCCCACACACCAGTAATATCCTCCTTTGTAGCCGTGGCCTTGAACTTCATGTCATACAGGTCAGACACAAGCACGTTACAGCCCTGTTTCTTCAGCGCGTCCACAGCAGCATCTTTAACAGCCGCATTGAAAGAGCCTTCGCTCTGGTGCGCGTAGACGATCAACACTGTCTGTGCGGCTGAAGAGGAATATAAACCGAAGAGACTTAACAAACAAAATAAAACGAAACAAAACGTTGCGAACAAACGAAAATTGAAATAACAACAAACAAGAACATACCCATATTTCTCACCTACAAGACTCAAAGCAACCACTAAACACCAACACAACTGTGAGTGTGAACTGTGACCTGTGTTGTTTTAAAGGGATAATCACCTGTGCACAGCTGAATCATTTTACTGATCAATTAGTGCTGGCAGGCCATCCACAAACATTTACGACAAATAAATAAATAAATAAATAAATAAATTTTCTTCATGATTTTTCAACGGATTAATTTATTTTCTTTCTTTTATTTTTAAACAATTTTTTTACAATAAACTTCGCAGGTTTACGTTTTTTACCACTAGATGTCAACATGCACCAGCTGAAGCTACAGATGCGTCTAAGTTACATCTATAAAACATTCATGTATGATAAAAATGAAAAAAAAAAGAAACGAAATTGATTTGGTAAGTCAGTTTTGATAGCCTAACTAGTTGTTTTATTAACTAACTTTTCTTTCTTTCTTTTTGGCCGGGTAATGCAGCCTATTTGGCAACAATTTTCTGCTAAGAAAATAACAGCTGTTTTGTCTCCTCGTCTTGGTGCAGTTTGTTGACTTTTTAAATGGGCAAGGATGGAAGATATGCTTGAGACCACCTAAACCGGACACGGTTTGAGACCAGTTAAGACCAGCAGTCTATTTTCCCCCAGCAGGACATTTTTGTTATCTTCAAAATGAAATGTAAAAGTTTATCATTATTGCGAAAGGTGCACATGTGTATGACTTTAAGAAGTGCAAGATAAGGTTTCTGTTTTTAGCACCAGACTCCCATGATTAAAAATAGCGTGCGAGCCCTCAAACTCCCCCAACAGACGCGCGAATCCATTCGCGCCCCAATACTGAACTAAAGTAAGAGAAGAAAAGTTTTATCTCAGCCGTTATACTGACAATCACGCTGTTAAACGGCCCAACTTTCTAAGCAAACAAACTCGAGATCATTTACAGCCATTTTGGCAGCTCCTCAGAGGCGACACGTGTGTCATGAAAACGCGTTTGCGCTCTCAGCACCGGTGACTCTTCAGTCTTTCACAGTACAGCACTAGGAAGAGTGCAAAAAAGACGGATGTAACACAATGAACCGAGTAGTGAACGACACGACATAGCGTTGCTGTTTTTTGGTTAGAGTCAGAAACGTACTTTCTTTTTCTTATGCCTTTTTTGAAGGAATAATTCTCCTAAGGATCGGTTCTCACGCGTAAAGGAGCGTGTTTCTCAGAAGGATTTATTAAAGGTTTCCAATGGGGTCTCAAGGGCCAGGACGTAAAAGAACCCCCAGCAAAAATGGGTTGACTGCTGAGGAAGATGCCCTCAACGTAATCGCAAAAGAGGTAAATTAATCTCCTAAGGGTTAAGCTAATGTGCAGGGTTAAAAAAACATGACAATCACATGGTTCTACATCCTGAGTTAGTTTGTTTATAAATCCAAAGAGCTCTACACAGTTTCACGAGTATCTAATTAACATAACAACAGTCTAACTAAGGTAAAGTCCTCGTTTATGCCCTCACCTGGACCTGTATTGTTAATAATATAATTTTTTTACAACCTGTAGATCATTTCCTCTCCTGCTAGTCAAGTCTGCTTCCTGTCTGTTTGTTTTTAGTACCTAACTAAAAGTTTCTGGGCTGTGTTGATCAAATCTGTTATTTGATTGTATCATGGCAGTAGGCTAATGTATTTGAAAGTGCTGCCAGTCTGCAACATAAGCTGGGTTTGATGTACTGGAACAGGTGCTGGGTTCATGGTGGAGAAAACCTTGATTAGACTGCTTAGGAAGTGATTTTGGCCCAGTTAGATCTTCAGCAGATGTATATGATGTTTCTTCATTGTACACCCATAGTGAAAAGCAATGACTGTATGTGAAGTGCACGTGTTTTCATAGACAGTTAAACTGTAAATGTAGCAAAGGTTTCATTCTATTAATAGTAAGCGTCTCTGTTTGACACATCATGCTCAGTGGTTGGCAGGAGAGAGGCCTTCTCACTCTACTGTCAGCATGAACTGCCTTCTCAGTTTAGAGTGTGAAATACAGTCAGAGAAGCATGGGTATATTTGTGTGTATGCATGTAAACATGTCTCTGTGTTTACATGATTCGTTTTAATGTGTGATTTTTAGGAAAACTTCTGAATTACAGTATGAAACGCTTGGTATGTGAATGTTTAATCAATAAGCTAAAATGTTTAATAAATACCCAAGTGACACAGGATGTGTAGAATTTTGTGGCTGTTGAATAATCATGTGCAAAGTGTTTTTATATTCTTATTTTCAACAACAGGACAGGCTAGTTTTTTTTTGTTTTTTTAAAAATTGAAAGTTGCCAAACTTAATATTTACCCATTTTAAATGGGCAGCTTTTTCTTTTGTAGCACGTTGAGTTCACCTCTTGTAAGTGAGCACATGGTTAAAGAGAGATTCAGGTGAAACACCCCTATGTTATCAAACGTCCAATCAGGAGGCAAAATTCAGTTTCACATTTGCATAATTTTTGCATGAACACTAAAAGTTCTTTTCTGATACAACCTGTTTCTCTTGAAATTGAAATAATTTTTTGCATACTTTTTTGCATACTCACATATGGCTTTGCAGCAGAGCTTTTGCAAATTTAAACAGCTAGGTCACGCAAGGTCTTATTAGAGCTACTCTCTGAGCAGGTTTAGTTTCAGTTAGACGATGACGAGATACTGTGGTTTTAACCCTTTTTATTACTAAGTGCTTGACACATTTTCAAGCCTGCTGTAAAGTTTGAATGCCTTCACAAATAAGCTACTTATTTATATGTTCCTAGGACTTTTTTAGAGCCATTTTATCTTCTTTTAAGTGCCTGTTTCATTATTTACTGCCTGTGTTCCATTGTCCCACCTTAACTTACCTGGTACCTGCGTTTGTTGCTGACAGGCTGCCGTCCAACACTTGCTGGTCTCTGACAAGCTGGTATGTTGGCCCTCATGTGTTCGTTGATTCTGTAATAAGAGCTTTAAAAATAGAAGGCCCTCAGAAACCAGTTGTTAGTGCAGCTTCAAGACCAGACATGAAGTTTTAGGGGGGCATTACAATGAGCAGAAGTAGGGAACAGAGGCATCTGATAATGGATGCAGTGGAAACGCATGCTGATATTATCTGCAACAGTAATCCTCAGTGGCTTGTGCTTTTCTGGTGCTCTTTAATGTAGCTAAGCTGTTAAATGTAAGATAGGGCCACAGTAGAACATGAGTCAGTGAAGGATTTCCTGTAAAACAATTTCAACAATAGCTACTCAACACTTTGATTCAGTGTTCTGTTTGTCCTTCTACTTACACAGATGCACATTGTGGAATCTGATAAGACAAACTCATGTCATAAATAGATTGCTTTCAGCTGTATGTGTTTGGTTCATGACCACATTCCCTAAAGTTTTGCCACATACTGAAAAGTTTCATACAACAACAATCCTCGTTTGACTAGATAAGGCATTTAATTTTTTTTTTTAAAGGCAAGCCAACTCCAGATAAAGGTCTATGATGATTCATGTTGATATGTGTTCTTAATACAGTTTGGGTATAAATCCCATAACTTGTGTCACTGTAAATGCTGATTACAGTGGCACCAGTTATGGAATTCCAGGCAAAACAGTTTAAGTATACAGTATAAAATTTATGTGAATACTTTCAGTCAGTACCAAAAGACATTTATAATGTTTCGAAAGATTTCTATTTCATGTTAATGCTGTTCTTTTAACTTTTTATTCACGAGTCCTGAAGAAAATGGTCATGGTTTCAATAAAATATTTAGCAAAACAGTTGTTTCTGAAATTGATGATAATAAGAAATGTTTTAAAACCCCATATCAGAATTATTTGAGTAATGACTGCTGAACATTCAGCTTTGACAGCAATATTGTTTTATTATAATCTAATACACTTTATTATATTTTTAAATAGAAATAGAAAATTGCTATTTTGATTTATAATAATATTTTACAATATATCTGTTTTCACTGTATTTTTGCTTAAATTCTGCCTTAGTAAACGTAAGAGACTTATTTCAAAACATGAAAAAATCAGTCGACCCTGTTTTTTTTTTAAACCATGCATGTCTGATGGTCTGATGGACAGATGTCACTTGAAAAAAATGTGTGTTCCTGAGAAGTCACACTCTTTTCTGTGATACCCCTGTTCTCTGTAAACAGCACAATAAATAAATAATAAAGAGTCATTGGAGCACCCTGTGCGTTTCGATTATTTTTATCCAGAAAACTAGTCAGTTAGAAACGCACTCTGTTTGTGAACCATTTTGCATGTCTCACCTGCTTACTGTTTTAGGAAGTGATTCATGGAGTAACTACCCTATCAGTCTGTGTGATAGTGTGTTTGAGTCAAACATGAGCAAGACGATGGCTTGTCAAAAGCTTATTGGTCACTGTGACTGCCAGTGTTATTTCAATCAAGATGAGTTCATTTTCAGTCTTTAGAGCAATTAACTCACTAGGAAGTTGAGTTGCTGGCACGACTGAACCCTTGCGTGTAAAAGAGGCTTATGATGGGAAATCGGCTAGTGAGACAGATGCAAGTTGGCAGTCTAAGCGCCAACTAGATGCGAGTCTAGTAAAAGTGTGTAAAATGTGATGTAGAGAGTGACTCGATTGGTAGCTTTATAATGGTTTAAAACAAATGAAGCACTTTTAACTGATATAAGAGTAGTAATAATTAGCAGGAAGTAGCATGTATAGTTCAAGCTGTTAATAGAGTGTCAGCTTGCCAGACTGAACTAGTGTTCCTCATTTTATTGTCTAAAAAATAAAGAGCAGATATATGTACAGGGCTTGACGCTTACCTTTTCCCCAAGGAGCACATGTGCTCCTAAGTCAAAAAATTTAGGAGCGCATTAAAAAAATTTAGGGGCGCA
>JAFVLL020013427.1:10000-37344 GCA_021397915.2 Tor tambroides | reverse complement strand
TTCACTAAACTTTGATCTATAATCGAGAAACCCAATTTTCTCCTGGACTGGTCAGCGCGAGATGTCTGCTTCATGTTAGCGAGTGATAGACGGAGACCTTCATTCTCCTCTGAGGGGAATGAAGATTATAGACTGAAAATATATCACTGAGATATAATTGCTGTGAGATAAATTCTACAGCTCGCTGCTGCGGTATCAGTCTGCCTAGTAAAATTACACCGTAAAGAGTTTGATAGACTGAAGTGTGTGATCGGTTATATTGTATTTTGGACACTGGTCGCTTAACTACCTTGGTCAAGAAAGGCTAATACTGACTGGAAAACACTAAACCAGCACTTACCAGCATAGACCAGCTTGAACCAGCACAGAAATTTATGCTGTTCTCGGGCGGACTTTTCAGAGGGTGGCAAGAAGTGTTATTTTAAGCTTACTTTTAAGGTTTGTTTTCATTTTTACTTTAAAGTTTCAGTAGTTTTTTCCCCCTATATAGTTTGTATTAATTTTTATTCCAGTTTTAATATGAGTTATTTTGGTACATTACAGTTTTTCTCGATTGCTAAAACACCATAACCAGGTTTTTGAACTAAAATTTCAAAACCATAACGCCATTTTTTTAAAAAGCACACTCATTTCCCTAAACTATGAACACTATTCTCCTGCTTTGACACATGAGTCAGATTTGGTGAACTGTTACTGCAAAACTCTACACACAAATCCCTACATTTCTCAGTGCTTACACCATATGGTCATTTAGAAAGCACTAGTGTTCAATATTGTTCACTCTGCCCAGTTTGAGCTCAATTAGCACACAATTACAAGTGGAAACACCAGGAGTCAAAATTTATCACACACCAATCAGAACCTTCGATGGTTAAAGGGCCAAAGTCAGCTTACAGTTTTTCTTAGTGGCTTTGGTGCATTTCTCAGATCAGAAATGAAATTCTCAAAACTACTTGTTCAACCTCCACATCATCTAGTCACTTGCACAACATAAAATGTTTCTCAATCTTTTGAACAAGTTGCGATTGCTTTGGTACATTCACGCAACTGATTATGTTCATTTGTCTGCGGTTTCCTACATTATCAGTTGCTACTGTCATGTTGCTCAAAATGTATTATATAGTTCTCTGTGCTATAGTCTTACCCCTCAAAACCTCAAGTCATAAGTTCATCGTATAAGTCATTACGGTAAATGCAAAATGGTTGATCTAGTTGTCATAAACTGTCAAGCATATTTTCTACACATTTCTGTTAGACTTTTTGTAAATTTGCCGTAAATTGTTCGAACGAATCTTGACTTTCACTAATGAAGAGAATTTAGTCAACCAATGACAAACCAGTTCTCTGAAATAGCTCAAACATGCATCTCATCAACCTTCAGTTGGAAAGCATACACAAGAGTTACAAATCCTGACAGTGGAATTTCTCATTTTTATTTTTGCCTTAGTGCCCATATTTCTTTTTCTTTTTCACAAAGTGAAATGTGTTTTGTTTTGTTTTGTTTTTTTTTTGGTCAGACCACAAGTAAAAGTGTAAATGTGAATCATATCCAGTCTTTTTTAAAGCAACTGAGAAAAACTGTATTCAGATTTGAAACAATAGATCCAGAGAGACGTGAAGGAAGAGGTCAAGGACACCACAGAGGAGGAGGAGGAGTAGGGAGTAGAGAAAGAAATGAAGGAAGAGGAAGAGTAGGAAGTGGAAGAAGAGTATGGAGAGGAAGAGGAGGAGAAAGAGGAGAAGGAGGAAGAGGAGGAGAAGGAAGAGGAGGAGAAGAAGAAAGAGGAGGAGGACGACAACATGGAAGAGAAAGAGGAATGGGAAGAGCAAGGGCAAGAAGACAAACAGTCTCAGATATTTTAGTTGGTGCGTGCCATGGTTGAATCAGGCATGCAAGGGGATTTTATAGCCTTTGATGTTGAAGAGGTTCTTTGACCTGTCTCAGACCAAAGACGGGATTCTGGGGCAGAATAATTATTTTTGTTGTTGTTTGCTGTATTGTACTGTACTCTAAGTACATTGAATTAAGGAATAAAACATTTGGGGAGTACCACAAGCAACACTTACTACCGGTTTTTGTAGTATTGTTTTGAATTTATCTCATCAGTGTATAAGACTGTGTGTGTGTTTTTGAGGGTTTGTGTGTCATGTCTGAGAGCAAAGTTTGATTTTTCAGCAAGATTGTGTTGTTTTGAGTGGAGAGCTTATGTTGAAAGTTATGGATTTGTGTTTAGAGTTTCGCAAAAAAGAAGGATAATTTCAAGAAATGTATTTAAGCAATCAAGAAAAACTGTTAGCTAAACTAAATAAAAATGAGAAATGTCACCTCGGCATATAGCTGAAATAAAACAAGTTTAAATAAGTTTAAAGTTTTAGTAAACATTTTATTATATTAGTAGTTATTTTTATTTTAAACTTGTCTATATAGTTTTTACATTTTTTTCTACAGTTTTAATTATTTTAGTTTAAGTTAAACTAAATAAAAATAGGAACTGTTTCGTTTGGCAACTAACAAAAAATAAGCTGACTTTTTTTTATTTATTTTTTTTTTATTTATTGTTTCTTTTGGCAGCTAACTAAAATAAGCTGACATGTTATTTTATTTTATTTTATTTTATTTTATTTTATTTTATTTTATTTTATTTTATTTTATTTTCCTGTATTTGATTATTTTTGTGGCCAACTAAAAATAAGCTGACATTTTATTTTATTTAATTTATTTATTTATTTTTCTTTAATTTAATTTTATTTATTTTTCCCCTTTTATTTTATTATTTTAACATTTATTTCAAGTAATTTTTGTGTGGCCAGAGTAATTTTTTTAATTAATTAATTAATTCATTCATTCATTCATTTATTTATTTAGGTTTGTACTCTACACTCAAAAAATAAATAAATAAATAAAATAAAAATTGTGTACAAATTGGGAACAATGTACTGTATTAATGTTTTACCTGTATTTTGAATTTTGAACTTTATTGTATTGTGTTTTAGAGTTAATGAAAATGTCTTTACAATTACTGGATAATGTCCTGGCAGAATATTACCAGTACATACATACATACATACATTGACTGACTGACTGACTGACTGACTGACTGACTTACTGTGCACAATACCATAATCAGATCTAAACCTGGGGTTAAATGTCTTTCTTAAGGTCACAGAAAGATCTCATTAGCGTTCCACTTCCTGAATTACACTTACTCAGCATTGTAGCTGTAGATCTTTAATTAGCAAAGTTTACTAATACAGGAATCACCATTAGCTTTTTTCATACTTTGAATGAAACTACTAGGGCTCAATATTACTGGATCTTTCACTGTCATACTCTCTGTCTCTTTCAGTTTCAGTCGGTCTCAGACTGGCAGAGATGTGTGTGTGCTTGTATGTGTTACATGAGGCAGTCTGGCAGCTGGCGATGCTGGTCTGGCTGGTCAGGGATTGTGGGTATTTGGGTATTCCCACAGGCTCCTGCAGCTGAGCCAAAAGTAGTGGAGGACTTCCCTGAAGGTGAGACAGAAAACACAGATGAGTAGCTGTAGAGAGGAGCTACAGGAACCACAGGGGTCAGTCTCAAACATCCAGAGCTTTGAATGCTTGTGAAGATATATGGCTCACTGGAAATCTGTCCTCTGGTTTATAGCATCTGTCATGTATGATGTCAAAAAGACGATCTTGACATGGTAAAGACTTTAAAAGAATCAGACCCAACCAAAAGTGAATTTAAAAAACAAAACAAAACAAAAAAAAAACTGTGCATTTAATCATTGGAATCAGGTCTCATTTCGATTTATTTTAATTGTAAAGGTTCATTTCCATTCACAGTATTGCTTTTAGAAACACTAGAATATTATTTATAAGTGTATTATTATTATTATTATTATTATTATTATTATTTTTATTACTTTTGTCATAATACTACTACTAATAATAAAATTTGTATTAGAATATTATTATTCACTCTTAATCTTACATTGTTTCTATATTCTTTTTTATTTCTTTAATTTTTAATACGCCTATGTAATCTCAGATTGTAAGTAGTATAATCATACTACTACTATTAATAATAAATGTAGTATTAAAAATATAAATCACTTGTAATTTTCCTTGTTTTTATTTCTTCTATTTTTAATATGCCTATGTCATCTCTATTATAAGTTGCTTTTTATTTATATTTATTTTTTAATTGTTTCATTTGTTCTATGTCTTTGTTTATTTTATAATAATACTTTTTTAATGTTTTTCATATAATAAATATAGTTACTATTACTATTTCTACTACTAGTACTACTACTACTACTAATAATAATAATAATAAATTGAGTATTATAAATATTATTAACTAGTAATTACTTATTTTTTATTTTATTTTATTTTATTTTATTTTACATATTATTTTTATTTCTCTGTTGCAAGTCGCTTTGGATAACAGTGTCTGTTAAATGCATAAATATAATGTAAATGTAATCTCCATAACTTTAGAATAAGCGGATCCTCTTTGAGTGAGACATCTGTGTTGTTGAGTATCATTATCTGTATGGGAATCTGTAGCAATCAAACAGTATCTATTTAGAATGGTGTGAATCTGACAGTGAACATGGAGTGCTTTGCGTGCCCAAAGGCACATCATAACTAAAACACACTGCAGACTGAACTCAAACTGAACTCAAACCAAGTCAGAGTTCATTTGAAGTGTTCAAATAAGACAAAATTCACATGCCAAACACAAGTAAGTGTGTGAGATCAGATTTGCCTTTTTATGAATTGAATTCTCACAATAAGCATCTGTCTCTCTGTGTCTTCTAGTTATAAAATGACACTCGTCCTGGACTTTCCAGCTATTCAAGGCCGAGGCAGATGTGGTGTTGGTATGCATGTGTATGCATATGCATGTATGTTTATTATCTCACTGACCCTGATTCCTGTCTCATAGTTGATGGATTCTTCCCTCCTAACACAGGAAGTGCTTCGAAGCCGCCTCCCCCTTTCCCAGACTCCCCTGCTGCCGCATTCCTGACCCTGCTCCCTTGCTTTCCTTTCACTCTACTCACATCCGCTATATTCCACTTCGAGTGTTTGTGTGTGTGTGTGTGTGTGTGAGAGAGAGAGAGAGAGAGAGAGAGAGAGAGAGACAGAGAGAGAGAGAGAGGTTGATAGAGGGTCAGGATGTTCTGGGTCTTTGCCGAGGTCAAAGACACGCTTCAGTTTAACTCTGTCCTCACTTCACTGCTCCAGTTCTACAGCTCATTATGTTCGCATATCAGTATCTTTGGATACTGTTTGTTTTACAGGAAAAAAATGAAATGAGATGAGATGAATGATGAGTTGAAAACTCTTTACAAATGAAGAAAAAACATGATTCAGAATGTGCAAAATGTGAACAAACGTCATTACTCCATTCTTCTGTGTCACATGATTTTTCATAAATCATTTTAATATGCTTAATTGCTGCTCAAGAAAGATTTCTTATTATCAATGTTAAAAAAAACAAAAAACAAAAAAAACAGTTGCACTGCTTAATATATTTATGGAAAACGTGACACATTTTCCCAAGATTCTTTAAATAGAACATTATATAAAGAGATAAAAACATTTATTTTAAATAGAAATTGTTGTAATATTTAGGGCTCAAGCCACTAGGGGCACAAGGCCCTATTTCTTTTCAAAGGATTATTATTATTATTATTATTATTATTTTTTTTTTTTTTTCACAACTATCCAGCGCTTTTGGGGGGGCCTTAACATGCTCAAAACCAGAAAACTTTAAAATTGGCGCACACATTGGATGATGTGCACTGTTTTCCTGCTGCCACCAAGGTGGCGATTGCGCTGATGGCTTGGGCCCGTCATTACTGCTTGACGCTATAGCATAACTTGTTTTACTGGCACTTCATTTCAGCGCATCCTTGCTGAATAAGTATTAATTTTTTAAGAAAAAAAAAGAAACTCTGTAAAAATATTGAAATCATAGGTTTTGTAGACTTTAAATCCATTGTAATTCACTTTGGATCGGTAAAAACAATACAAGTGAAATAGTCAAAAGATTAAATTAAACACATAAAGCAGAAGCCTACAACTGAATAAATGACATAGAAAGCTTTCTTCAGGAAGTATTTGCTTAAATCGTTTCTGTCTGATTACGTTTATGCAAATACATTCATAAGCAGCGCATCACATGGCGATAATATTGAACAGTAAAACAGCTCATTCCTCAAATGAAAAATTAGCATGTGTGGGGAACAAAAGACCTGTATTCACCACTAGTGCACAATATGTCAAAGACTCAATCAGAAATGAAAATCTATTTTGTTTCTTCCAGTGACTCATTCGCTATCTCGAAATCTCTCTCCGAAGAAGATTTATGAGCGAACGTTTCTTCATTATGTCTGTGTTAGATTTATGAATGAAAGAGTGAGACGCTAAAGAGCTATTTAGGGGGAAAGCCGCCTTCCTGTTTGGAAATGCATCACTTCCTGTTAGATTCGCAGCTGGGCCCTGGGGACACTGAGGTGATTATTCATTGTGAGTAGTTGCGATGGTGCTATCTCATTTGCTAAGTACACAGAAATCTTAAGTGGAGGCATCCTTTTATTTGCTCAAGGTGTGAAGTGAAAGTGAGTGTAGAAATTTTTTCAGTTTCCTTTTTACAATATGTCAGACCTGTTCCAATGCAAGGGGCCACTGAATGATTGAATAAATGAACAAAAGAACAGTGGAGAGTAGAGTCTGAAGAATGGATTGACACTTACTTCACATACTTTCAGTTCTTTTCATTCGTGGAATTCAGCTGAGCTGTATCAACAGCACAGTACAAGGTCTTGCACTGAACACAGAGGCCTCAAAGAAACAAGGAAAGCACCCAGAAACCTCAATGAAAATACGCCTGTGAATAAAATGTCATTTATGTGTTTGAATGGGTATTTTCTGCCATATGTGTCATACAATCATAACTGAAATGTCTGTATGACGTGTCAACCATTTATCACATATTGCACACAAGCAACGTGTAAAAAAATGTGTTCACATGCAGAGTAAAGGTCTAATGGCCACGGATGTGACGTTGCACAAGCTAGTTATGTTTGTGTGTATGCATATGTTTGCATTGCGCAAGACAGAGCTTGTTTGTGCAAGACTAATGACACATGACACGGATGCATGCCATTCATTCAGTCAGGCAGAGGACACACTTTTTACAGATGGCATTTTGGCTGCCACCCTCCAATTCACCTAATCACAATGCACCAGTGCAGACAAATAAGAACCAATGCAGGAACCGAAGCTCGGACAATAGTGCTTGTGATTCAAATCCAGTCCTGGACCAGAGAGCCACACTGAATCTGCACTATTGTCTGTGCATTCCCAAAAAAAAAAAAAAAGTCCTCTAACCATACTGAAAAGATCAGTTTAGAGAGAACATGAATTTTGGTGCTAGTTCAGGATGGTTTGTGCAGATTAGCCATGTTTTGGTGCTGGTCTAGATGGTGGTCTAGCATAGTGTTTTTTTGTTTTTTGTTTTTTTTCACCATTAAAACGTAGTTTGTTTTGTGAAAAAATATTTTCTTAATCAGTATTTTTGTTGTCTTTTCCTGTAGAAATATCTAAATATTCTCAAAAAATAAATTCACTTGAAATTTAAATTGCGTAAAAAAAGAGATTTTTAGAGAATATATCTTGGATGGTGTTTATTTTTTTAAACCCACTGGGGAAAATCATACAAAATATAGCTTTAAAATGTAGTTTTAAAAAAGACAAAAACAATTTGCTAGTGTGATTAAAAAAAAGTAAGACCCGTTCACACTAGGCTGAATATTTGGTGTGAAAATTCGGTGTGATAAACATTTTAATTTGAATGAACAGCTGTTAATGCGTCTGTTCTGACCAGCAGGACATTCTAATGCCATCAATGTGACACTTTTTTTTTTTTTTTTTTTAATATATATATATATATATAACAACAAGGTGTTTTAATCTCTTTTCCATCTCACTGCAAAGAAAACTGGCCAACTAAAAGGAGTCATTCTTTTGGTCACATGATCAGAGCCGCTAAAACTACCACTTGGTGGTGCTCACAAACAGACTATTTTTCTAATCTAAATTGAAAAAAAAGGAAAAGAAATGGAAAATTGGACAACATGGTATTTCCACTTTTCTAAAACTGCCACCTACTGTCAGAGAGCGATATTGCATTTTCATTCAGCACATCTGCTGTTTTTACGCATTGGTCTAAAAAGACAAATCTTATGCAAAATCAGACTGCATTTTCATTCCCAACATTTGTGTTGGTGTGAACAGGCCTTAAAGGAATATTTGTTGAAATTTACTTACCCTCAGGCCAAGGTGTAGATGTGTTAGTTTGGGATATTGGGAGAAGTTTAGCATTAAGCAATTTATTGAAAAAAAGTCCATCCCCTGTTGTTCTCTCACATCAAAATCCACCTTCATATTTCTTTTGAACTGTTTTGCTTGCTTGTAAACGGTGCTTGATCCGTGCATAATTCTCTCCAGATTCAGATAAGATGACTTTTTCACTTGAGAAAGCAGTATTATGGATACAGGACTGAAAGTAATAATTTTAAGTTTAAAAAAAGTCTTAATGATGGATTTGTTTATTGCAAACAGTTTTTCACTTCACAAGATGTTAATTGATGGATTGGAGTTGTGTGGATTCTTGTGATGTTTTTATCAGCTGTTTGGACTCTCATTCTAACGGCACCCATTCACTGCAGAGGATCCATTGGTGACCAAGTGATGTAATGATAAATTTCTTAGGTGTTCACAGCAATGCCATAGAAAAACCAATTTTGGTTCCCCAAAGAACCATTTTTTTTTTCTTAGTGTAAAGAACATTTTAATAATCTAAAAAACCTTTTTCCACTGTAAAGAACCTTTTGTGGAGTGAAAAGATTCCATGGATGGTAAAGATTCTTTGTGGAACCATGATGCCAATAAATAACCTTTATTTTAAGAGTGCATATCATGCAATTTTACTTAATTTTACTTGTTTTATGATGTGTAGATATTTTTACAGAAAAGCAAGAGAGTTTATTTTGTGCTTCTTGTGAAGCCTGTCAAGTAGTACTGTCTTTTGATGATGCCGATGACCTTTGAGTTAGTTAAATGGCTTAGCGGGGGCAACAGCACACCAGCATCCCATACTGAGGAACTTTAAAGTTTTAACCGTACAGCTATTAGTGTAGGTTAGCGGTTTATTCTACTTTGGAGCAGAAGTAATAATGATGCTTGCCTCAGAAAGCACCACTTACAAGTAAGCAAATATTGACTTACTGGGACCCCAACCCTAACAGCCTGTTGTTAATCATGTGCTATTTTTCCTGTTTCTAGCATTTATGACACCAGTTCCCTTCTAATGTGTGTCATCTCTGGTTTTACTGGTGACCGTTATATTTGTGAGGCTTCCTTCCTCCTTTCTTTCCTTCTTCCTTTATCCATCCGTCCATTGGAGGTGTGTGTGCGAGTGACTGGCAGGGATACAGAGTGATGTTGAGGATAAATCTGAGTAGTAACTGTGAATGAGTGTGTGAAGAGTCCTATGTGTTTAAGTGTGTGTATGTGTGTGATTTTTGAGCACTCAGCTGAGCGCAATCTAAGGATCTGATTACTCTGAGAAAAAAGCCCTGCAGCCCCAGAATGA
Organism: Tor tambroides; assembly: GCA_021397915.2. Lineage (NCBI taxonomy): Eukaryota > Metazoa > Chordata > Actinopteri > Cypriniformes > Cyprinidae > Tor > Tor tambroides. The sequence goes on along the minus strand of JAFVLL020013427.1, from coordinate 27,689 downwards.
CGGGTGCAAAGGGATCTGCGTTATCATTATCTACATCTGCTTTCTCTGACAACCACACTCATTCACCATAACTTTCCTCCACCAGGTCCCTGTATCGAATAACATAAATTCGATACCATCCACTAAGGTAAATTCAACAGCTGAGCTATTTAAAGGTGCATTGTCTTGTGATTGTCATAGACTAACACTTATTAGCATGGATCCAGCATCACGCAAACGTTTTCAGTTACCGTTGCAGAAATACCCTATTGACGTGTATACTATAAAAGCTATTCTATTAAAAAAAAAAAATTTTTATAAGTTGTAAATAAAACAGATTACTGGAGTACATTGTACACAAATAAATAAATACATAATTATAACAAATTTAATAAAATTTTAATTCTGTCATCATTTTAACCCTCATGTTCCAAAACTTGTATGGCATTCTTCTGCAGAACACAAAAGAAAATATTTTTAAGAAAGTTTTTGTCCTTACAATAAAATGAAAATGAGTGTTTGTACCTCATTGACATTCATTATTTTAAAAAAAAATAAAATAAAATACTTATTTTTTGTCCACAGAAGAAAGTTTTGGAATGACATGATACACTTTTGCACATATTTTAAAGCAGCTTTTTCTAGGGCTAGATTTAAAAAGGAAATTGGACATACTCATTTTTTCAGGTAGAAGCTTGTGCTTTTCAGTAATACCTTCCCACTGTGTGTTGTGAGGGATGATGGGATTGCGATCATGAGGGCAGTGTGCTGTCATCGTGACATGGACAGGTCCCACCTCAGCTGGAGACAGAGACAGACAGCAGGATGCATTATATGTAAGTGCCATATGGGAGAGAATGGACAGCTGTCACAGCTCTGAGAGAAGATACCCAGAGGCTGAGAGGGTAAAGTTACATCAAATCACTGCCCTCCACCACCTTTTTGGACCTAGATTGAGATCATTAAAATCTAGCTTGTAGCAACCACCATGTTTTCACCACATTTAACAACCTCTTAGGTTGTTTATAGTCTATTTGTATAAATATTCCAATCAAGATTTGATTAAAAAAAAAAAAAACATTCACTTCTGAAGAAATGTGAAGTTCACAGTTATTATTGTCAATATTTACACTAATGTTGAAAAAGGTCCAATTCTCACTATTAACAAACCATTACATATGACTTTGGGCTCAATGATCTCCTAATTTGCTGCTTATTAATAGTAAGGTAATTGTCAAGTTTAGGTATTGGGTATGATTAGGGATGCAGAATATGGTCATGCAGAATATGTGCTTTATAAGTACTAATAAACAGCTTGTTAATAATAGGCATGCTAATAAGCAACTAGAGAGAATTGGTCCCTAAGTGTTTTTAATGCTTTTGAAAGAAGTCTTTCATACTCACTAAGTCTTCATTTATTTGATCAAAAATACAGTAAAAACTGTAATATTGTGAAATATTATTACAATTTAACAGAACATTTTCTTTTTTAATATATTTTAAAATGTAATTTATTCCTTACATTTTAAACTATATTAAAACAGTGATCCTTCATAAATCATTCTAGTATGCTAATTTTGCTGTTTAAGAAACATTTCTTATTATCAATGTTGAATACAGTTATTTCTGTGGAAACCTTTTTTTTTTTTTTTGGTCAGGATTGTTTGATGAATAAAAAATTCCAAACAACAGCATTTATTTGAAACAAATATTTTCTTTGTCACTTTTGATTAATTTAATTGATTCTTGCTGAATAAATGTATTAATTTCTAAGAAAATAAAAATAAAGGTAACACTTTATCGGGACCACTGTAAAGGGACCTCACTAGTGGCTTATTAGTATATATTGGCTGTTTATCAGTACTTATAAAACACATATTCTGCATGACCGTATTCTACATCCATAATCCTACCCAATACCTAAACCTAACAACCTTACTAACTAGTAATAAGCACAAATTAGGAGTTTATAGAGGCAAAAGTTGTAGTTAATTGTTTGTTAATAGCGAGAATTGGACCTTAAAATAAAGTGTGACCAAAATAAAATAAAAAATCTTGCTTACCTCAATTTTTTGACCAGTAATCTAACTTTGCCGTGGCATCAACTTCTTTAAAATCTGAAAGGATAAAGCTGTTAGCCTCAGCAAGTCATAAGATTTTAAATGATCTGTGCATGACAAAAGTTCAGGTTGCTGTGTGACAGTGTGTGCATCTGCATGTGTGTATGTGCATAAGCGTGCGTGTCTGAAACATTCTTTGGGGAAATGAAAGTTTAAGTAGGATAAACAGAGTCCATGACCCTCCCCATCCCAGAAAGAAGGAGATGGGGTGGAGCAAACCAGAAACAACGGACAGAAGACTCACAAAATTATAGGGGGAAAGAGAAAAGAAAATATCGAAAGACAGGGCTAGAGGTCAGCTGAAGCACAAGAGGGATGGAGAGAGAGAGAAATCCAGAGAGGGAGAGAAGAGGAGTGTCCTTTGACATTTGTGCCCAGTGAAGCTCACCATGACAGCTGGCATCCACACCAAGTGACACTGTCATTCCCAAAGGAAGTGGATGTGTGTGAATACAATCCTTTTCCTCCTACACAGGGCCTGAAATCGCATCAGTTTGGAAACACATGGCACATTTTGTGTTAAATTACCCAACAAATTTCCTTTCTTCCAGGCTCATGCGGGTCAGTGCACCTCATGTTGGGTTTTTTGGTAATAATGGTTATATAATTCCCATCAGTCCAGGAGATTTTTGATGTATATTTAGCTGCCAGAGGCATAACGTCTGTGGACTTTGGACAACCACAAGCCAGAACACCAGGGAATTTTGATCAACCAAAGGCTGGTGATTTATGAATTCAGAAAGGAACCTTATTCTGCAGGGAACATTTGGGTAATCCCAGACAGACCTACTTGTTGGGCATGGGACTATGGGTGGTATTATTTAAAGCACCCATCTTGGCAGGACCCACCTCTAGGTGGATTACAGTGGGCAATGCTGTACCAACTTAGAGAGACAGCTCAAGCTTTGGGGTCGTTGTCCTCAGCAAAGAGTCTTAAGATGATGCTGTGCCATAAGAGCCTCAGAGATTGTAATGATCAGCCATCATGATGCAAAAACACTGACACTCACATCTGCTGAGGGGCTGCAGAGTATGTGCTTCATCAGAGTATGTTTCTTCATAAATTACTTTGATATTCAGTAAATTACTTGAGGAGAACCCAGTGGTGCCATTATAAAGAGAGTTCAACCAAAAAATAAATTCTGTCATCATTTACTCACCCTCATGTTGTTCCAAACCTGTATTACTTTATTTCTTTGGTGGAACACAAAAGTAATCACCACTCCACCACCTGCTTGACGTCATTAACAACCATTTTAATCATTGTGGTTTGAATTAAGGATGTGCAACAATGCATTGTGATAGTTAAGCAGCGAGTTATGTCATTGTTTGGGAAATGTATCACTGAACTATTTTTTTCCAGCTGATGCATGATAAAAACATTGACAGCCAAACAGAATCCTCCTGACACTACAAAGCTTGAGTATTTAAAAGGGGCAGCTAAACTACAGCATGTGCTTATAATAATCAAAGTGATATTGTGAGTTGGTGTGGAGGCAAATATAATTATCGCTATAGTTAGTGGTGCTTGCGAATCAAAGCATTACTATTACTATCTCACTTGTCTATTATTAGTATTATTCTTCCATACAAACTTGAGCGTAACTCATCCCGCACAGTTTGTCACAGACCCACGAATGAGGTGGCTTATAATCATGCAACTTATTGAGGAAATAAGCGATCGGGCGTACAATGTTTGCTCAGTGGGCCAAAAATAGGGTGAAAAATCCCATAGACTTAACATTGTGACCAACTTTGACAGGTCATAGCTCCAATTTCATAGAAAAATGGAGGTCACCTCATTTGAAGAGGCTGGTAAGCTGTGTGAGAATGTACATCGCAGTGGGGTATAAGTTGTACCACTGGGGCGCAAGAGCCACACAAAATTGGCCCATAGACATACTATGGTGAAGGAACTGAGCACACCTGTTTTACCTAGTATGGTAACTTTCATATGAATTTTGCATCGAACATAACTCTGAATCAGTGTCATAGAGACAAGGAGGTGGGTACATTTTACTCAGGCAACCAATCAGTCTCTCAGGATCATTGTGAAGCAATCAAGCCACACCCTAGCCACCATTTACAGCACCCTAGCAACCCAAACCTACAGAGGCATATCTTCAAATCTGAATGTCACAGAGGCATGGGGTTTGGTTTATATCATTCATACTGGCAAGCAGCCATCGGAGTAACATCATTGGCAGCTGCCAAGACACTCCTTAACAACTAAAGAGAGTATCCTAGCAAACATTTAACAAGACCTATATCTCTGTATCAGAACATTGTACGGACATGGGAGTTGGCTAGTTTGACTCATGTTAGCAAATAGGACTTCCAATATGCTACACATGCTAGCAATGAATATCTACATGCTAACAGAGATTGGATAAGTGCTAAAAAAATTGTACCTGATTGTTAAAACATGATAAAAATAAGACCCTACTAACTGCCTAGCACTGAGACTCACATTTTCTTGTACAAGTACACATCTATTTATCTCTACAGTTATTGTTCTTGGCGTGAATGGGCCTTTAATCATGAAATCATGTTTTTTAATGAATTGTTGAAATGAATCAGATCTTTTCAATGAATCAGTTTATCCAGTTGACAGAACCGATTCATTCTCATATCAGACTGATATCAACTCTGTTCAACTCTCTAACACTCAATATAAGCTGTTAGTCTTTATTGGCATCTACAGTACAGTTCCATGAAGAACCTTTAACATCTATGGAACCTTTCCATTGCCCAAAAGGTTCTTCATAGTGGACAAAGGTTTAAAATTTTCTTTACACATTGGTTCTTCTATGGCAGGAGTGTCCAAACCTGGTCCTGGAGGGGCACTGTCCTGCAGAGTTTACCCTAGTTTACCCTAATTAAACACACCTGAATCAACTAATCAATGTCTTCAGATCCATTAGAAAGATCCAGGCAAGTGTGTTGGAACTGTATAGATATATCATATATAATTATATATATTTATTTCTATATTAATAGTGACATTTCCAGCAACAATTCAACAAATCAGGCCATTACCACTTACTAATGAAGACAGTTCACAGCAATTAGCATCCTACTCTCTAAATGACTTGTCTGGCAGTTCTAGGAGAATATATTCCCATGCCAGTAACCCCTGAAATCCAATGGGACGGAGACGTCAATTGATTTGGCACTGCAAGCCATGCAGGCATCCTGTCTCTTTTCCACACATTCCTCTAAGGACAGAGGAGAAAGAGGGCGGGAAAGAAGGATGGACCATCAGAGACAAAAGCAGAGACTGTTCCATCTTAAGGCTAACATTTGTGGGTAATTTAAAAGAGGAGGAAAAAGCTTTTTTTCTGTGGATGTCCTTTTTCTACAACTCAACATCTGGTGTTACCAGAAATAGAAGCACATCAACTAACAGGAGAAAGTGCACAGGATATTTCAGTAAAAAAAAAAATTCTAAGCTGCAAAAACGCTATAAAGGTACCATGCTAGTGTTTTATATTACTCCTGAAGCCATATAGCTTTGTCTGGAGTTTTATTTACACACTCAAACCATGATAAAACAAGACTGGCTCCGGCCACCTGCAACTCTGCTGTTGGATTAATAGAATGCTGCTGGTGTGAATCTGTATCTCTTGAAGGCTCTAGTTCATAACATCTTCCACTGTCATTTCCCACTCTGGAGGACCGGCCCAGATCCATCCTCCCACACACCCTGCCAAGATTCTCTTTAGGAATGCTGGGAAACGACAGACCTCCTGCAGTCCCTCTGTCACGTCCTCCATCTCTGCCTCACACTCATTTTCACATTCTACCTTCTCACTGTCATCTGACCCGTCTCTTTGATTTGCTTGTTCTGTCCATGTGGTCTGGCTATATTTTCATTCATTTCAGTGGTTTATCAGCTCTTGTCTCTGCACTGAAGGTTTAAACAGCAGTTTACTTCACTTACCTGTTACACTCTGGAAATAAGCCTTTTCCAGCCAGTGGAACCTTTTTGGGGCCTATTCATACACATACACACAGCAGATTTCTGTGGGGCAGTGATTTTGCTTCAGGACCCAGATTTTATATAGAGTCACACAAATATCTGCATTATATCAAAATATAAAAACGCTTAATAGTACATGCTCACATTACAGGTAAATATTAACAATTAAATATGCTCACATTACAGGTAAATATTAACAATTAAATATTTAATTATAATTATTTTAATAGTTTTTTTTATTTTTATTAAAAATAGTAAATATTTAAATACTGTATTGAATATTTTAAACCGTTATTTATTTATTTATTTATTTATTTATCCAGAGCACATACATGTAGAAGCCCTTTCTGCATGGATAGTAAAGGCAGTTGCGACTTTTTACCTGACAATTCTGAAATTAATTCTTGTAATTCAGAGGTTATATCTTGCAATTCTGACTTTTCTCTCTTAAATGTTTGCGTTTACATGTTGCAATACTGATTTTTTTTCTCTCTGAATTTGTAGTTTGCAGGTAGCAATTCTGGATTTTTTTTTTCCTCAAATTTCTTACTTTATATCTTGCATTCTGATTTTGATTTCTGAGTTTACAATGCATTTCTACTCCTGTCTCTGAATTCTGAGTTTATATCTCACAATTCTCAGTTTTCTCTTTAATTTCTGAGTTTACATGTTGCATTTCTGACTTCCTTTCCAGAATTCTTATCTTGCGATTCTGATTTTCTCTCTTAAATTTATAGGTTTAGATCTTACAATTTTAAATTAAGTTCTAGCATTTCTGATTTTTCCCCTCTTTTTAAAAAAATATTTTTAAGTCAAAATTGTGACATGTAAACCCAGCAATTTAAGTAAAAAATCTAAATCATGAGATATAAACTCAAAATTGCATGAAATACAGTCAGAATTGTGTTAAAAACTCACAATTCTCACAAAAAAGTATGAATTGACCCTTCACAAAAACCCACCCTCCTTAGTTACTGTTACTATGTCCAACAAACAATGCCGCTCTCACACCACACATTCTCACGCAGTAAAAGATAAATCGCAGAGCAAAGAGGAAACTGACAACACGCCGACAGACAAGACAGAGCAGATTACTTTTGATATGAAATAATGTCTCAGCTTTCAAATTTTGTCATTTTTTTAAAGAAATTCAAACAATAAATACCATTTTGTGGTTCTTTAATGTGTCGTAACAGATCACTGAAGTGCCTCAGTTCAAGCGGCACGTGAAACGATTGTCTTTTCATATTTACTTAAAGCACAAAATAAACCTGAATAAACAGCAGAACGTACTTTATTTCATCTGTGGAAAGACATCAATACACAACATTTTAAACAGATTAAGTCCACCAAAGTTAATTTATACTCTCCTGTCTGATTTGTTTGTTGGGCAAGATGGCGGATTTGGCGTTATGATTGGTCAGATCGCCTGTCAATCAAGCACATGCGAACAGTCAATTGTGAGATGCTAACTCAAAATGGCTCAAAATTCATTTAAGAGAAAAATCAGAATCATGAGATAGAAACTCAAAGTCCCATTAAATAAAGTCAGAATTTTGGTATAAACTCACAATTCTCACAAAAAAAGTCTTAAATGTGAGATGCTAACTCGCAATTGTACTCAAAATTCAAACTTGCAAGATATAAACTTGAAAATGTGAGAAATAAGGTCAAAACTGTAATATAGAGTTGCAATTAGCTTTTTTTTCAGTTCTATGGCTGAAACAGGCTTCCATACATGTGCTTCCAACTGAGCAATGTAAAAAAAATGTTCTCTTCAATACAAACATCATCCATATTGAAACATAAACTGCACTAGAATAAAAAAAAATTGCAAGACACTACTCTTATTTACAAAGTCAGTCAAAAACGCAACATTACCACATAATTTTTATGGCTTAGCATCACACTAAATGGCTGCAACATCTCATCCGTGAACCAGTTAATTGAGCGCTTGTAATACTGGCTGTTGTGCCTGGCGATGACGTGGATCTTCAAAGGCTGAAAATAGCTGGCATTTCGCCATGACCCACTGGGGCAAATATCGCAGACCCTCCCCAAACAGCGTCGCCGTCCTTCCAGTCAGCCCCACAAAGTTCAATCCATTACAGCCACTCGATACGTGAGCCCCATATGGAATCCGCTCCGGTTGCCATGGCATCCGCATAGCAACCAGTGCAGTTGCTGTTGCCTCCAGTTACCTTTTGTAAGCACTTTGGGGTGTAAAGGAGGGGTTACCGTGACTCGGAAGGGTTCAAAGCACTAGATTATGGGATAGGAGAGGATGAAAAATGGGTCACAGTAACAATAGGAGTATACAAGTGACTGACAGCTGTTTTAAAGCTTGTCTGCGTGTCATGCAAATAACGTTTGGGGGGGGTGGGCGAATGAGCCTCCCCTGGTCTCATCTCCTCCATATTGTGTGGGCAGGAAGCTGACTATGATTTGGAGGCTGAATGGGTGCAGTCAGATGAAGAGAATGAGGCTGATGTGAATGGCATCCGTTCTGGGAAGGCACACACAAGTTGACTCCACCATCTCTGGACCCCCATCATGCCTTTCTGTGAATTAATCTAAGCGAGACCCCATCCTGGGAGCCAACTGTAAATAACCAATCCCTTGGCCGATCCTCTGGGGCCAATCAGAGACAGAGCGGTACAGGCCTGCTGGCTCCATGTTTAATTCATGAGGAGACTTCTTATTTTAGTATGTACCTAAAGTGACAGAACTTTTCGCCTGAGCAGGCAAAATTCCTCTGAATACACACACATGTACGGGTCACATATTACTACAAAAGGGGGAAAAAAAAGAAATCAAATTCTTCAAATTATATTTTATATAATCAAGTTGTGCATATTATGACACTATTTAAATGACAATTAGGCACATTTTATACTGAAATTCACTTTTTATACCCCCCTTTAATCAGAATAGTGATTCTCAAATTTTCAATACATAATGGTAAAAATTATGTAATAATAATATGTAATATGATTTATTTATTTATTTTACTTTTTAAAATTTTGTATTTTCGTTTTTTATATTTTATATATTATACATTTTTGTTTTTATTTATTTAATTTAATATTTATACATAATAATGCTTTATACTTTAACTTTCTGTTTTATATTAAACTTTATATTACAGTTAATTTACATAAAATAACATTGTATTACAGAAAGGTTTTTTAAATAAAAATTAACTGCATGACGTGATTAGAATTACCATTATGAATACAGGGAATAAATAAATAAAAACATTAGAATTTTGTTGGAAAATTATCAAGAAAAAGAGTGTTATAATATGCACAATGACTGAATATATATAGTTTTAAGTTTTTATTTATTTCATTTATAAAATAATATTAAAGTTAATTTAGATAAAATAACATTGTTTTATAGAAAGTTTTTTTTTTTTTTTTCAATAAAAATTAATTACTGCATTACATGATGAAAATTACCATTATGGATACAGGGGAAAAAACAAACAAACAAAAACAACAACAACAACAACAACAAAAAGTAAAAACATCAGAATTTTGATGGAAAATTATCAAGAGAAATAATGTCATAATATGCACAATACTGTATTGTCTGTATATTCTGCTTTATTCTGCTGTTTTACATTAAACAAAAACGCAAAAACTATATACAGGTGCATCTCAATAAATTAGAATGTCGTGGAAAAGTTTATTTCAGTTTATTTCATTTCATTTATTTCAGTAATTCAACTCAAATTGTGAAACTCGTGTATTAAATAAATTCAATGCACACAGACTGAAGTAGTTTAAGTCTTTGGTTCTTTTAATTGTGATTATTTACTCACATTTAACAAAAACACACCAATTCACTATCTCAACAAATTAGAATACTTCATAAGACCAATAAAAAAAAACATTTTTAGTGAATTGTTGGCCTTCTGGAAAATATGTTCATTTACTGTATATGTACTCAATACTTGGTAGGGGCTCCTTTTGCTTTAATTACTGCCTCAATTCGGCGTGGCATGGAGGTGATCAGTTTGTGGCACTGCTGAGGTGGTATGGAAGCCCAGGTTGCTTTGATAGCGGCCTTCAGGTCATCTGCATTGCTGGGTCTGGTGTCTCTCATCTTCCTCTTGACAATACCCCATAGATTCTCTATGGGGTTCAGGTCAGGTGAGTTTGCTGGCCAATCAAGCACAGTAACACCATGGTCATTGAACCTGTTTTTGGTACCTTTGGCAGTGTGGGCAGGTGCCAAATCCTGCTAGAAAATGAAATCAGCATCTCCATAAAGCTTGTCAGCAGAAGGAAGCATGAAGTGCTCTAAAATTTCCTGGTAGATGGCTGTGGACTTCAGAAAACACAGTGGACCAACACCAGCAGATGACATGACAGCCCAAATCATCACTGACTGTGGAAACTTCACACTAGACTTCAAGCAGCTTGGATTCTGTGCCTCTCCACTCTTCCTCCAGACTCTGGGACTTTGATTTCCAAATGAAATGCAAAATTTACTTTCATCTGAAAAGAGGACTTTGGACCACTGAGCAACAGTCCAGTTCTTTTTCTCCACAGCCCAGGTAAGAGGCTTCTGACGATGTTTCTGGTTCAGAAGTGGCTTGGTAGCCATTTTCCTGAAGACGTCTGAGTGTGGTGACTTTTGATGCACTGACTCCAGCTTCAGTTCACTCCTTGTGAAGCTCTCACAAGTGTTTGAATCAGCTTTGCTTGGCTGTATTCTCAAGCTTGTTGTCATCCCCGTTGCTTGTGCACCTTTTCCTACCCAAATTCTTCCTTCCAGTCAACTTTGCTTTGATACAGCACTCTGTAAACAGCCACACATTTCTGTAATGACCTTCTGTGACTTACCCTCTTTATGGAGGGTGTCAATGTTTGTTTTCTGGATCACTGCCAAGTCAGCAGTCTTCCCCATTATTGTGATTTCAAAGAACAAGAGATACCCAGAATTTATACTGTATGGATGGTCATTAATTGAAACTCAAATATAAATATTCTAATATTTTGAGAAACTGATTTTTGACTTTCATGAGCTGTAAGCTCTAATCATCAAAATTAAAACAAAAAAACTTTTGAAATGTTTTACTTTACATGCAATGAATCTAAAATATATGAAAGTTTCACTTTTTTAAATAACTTACAAGAAAAAAGGAACTTTTTCACGACATTCTAATTTATTGAGATGCACTTGTATATAAATAAATATATATATATATATATATATATATATATAATGAATTGAAAAAATGAAAATGCAAAATTTTAAAAAGCAAAACAAAATAAATAAATACATAAAAATTTGCTTTGTGTTAATGACAACATGACAATGGCAATATTTTTGCTTTATAGGAAAGAGATTTGGCGAGACAGTGTTTAATTGTCATGAATGAATGAATGAATTTTCTTGAAGCTAAATACAACTTATTTTTTGTATTTGCAGCTGAAATATGACCCACTGAGGTTTCATGAGATTCCACAAACTTTGTACTCTGTTAACATATCTGTGATATGTTTTCCTGATGCACTCATCTGTATCTTTAGCAAATGTTATTATTCCTTCTCTAGCTCTCCAAAGAAACACACACTCGTCGGTCCACGTGCACATTCTGTCACACTGAGAGGTAGGCACATAAACATTAATATTTCAGACTGCATGCTCCCACCCCTCCCTCAGTCTGCTCCCACCACAGCATGAGAAGAGAGCGCCGTGTAGTACTGTACATTTCTATATTTGCCATTTTAGATTTGTGTGTGTTACACTGTCTCACATAAAAGCATCTTCAAGAAAAGCAGCAAAAACAAAAGATCACAAACATCATTTAGGTTAGCGCATTAGCTTAATTAAAACTCTGATGATGTGGGATGATAAAAGAAGATCTGTTCGTGTGTAGGAATGAGGTTCCGTAAGCGTGTGATGTAAGCTGATGAAAAGTCTGATGAAAAATTGCAGCGATAGAGCACCCTTAGCCAATCACACGCCTCGTTCTCTATGATGTCACCACAGATCTGTCACACTTGAAGACGGCACTTGAGTGCTCTTCATGTAACTGCATTCTGCAAAATTTTATTCATCTCCTCAAGAATCAGTGCAGGGATTGAGCTAGAATTTTCCATGACATTGCTTTCTGAACTTCCAAAGGCTCTGGAATCCTATCCATATTCGTATTACGGCTTAATAGAGTGTAAGGGCATTATGGGTAAACACAGATGACACTGATACTATGTGATCAATGGCGGATGTTCAGCTGTTCTCTCACTGGGATGTTGTTTTAGTGAATGTACCTTGTATCCCGGGCCTAAGCCCCATCAACACCGGATACTGCTTATTATGGGAGCACACTCTCTCTCACCGTCTCTGTCTTTCCGCTCGCCCAACCCCTGTTTGTGACCACTACGGGTCACTTCCTCTTCCTGTGCCAGAAAGGTCAAAGGTCATTCTGAAACTACCCATCACTTTCAAAGCAAATACAACTGGGGTTCCTCTCTCACCATGCACATGTGCATGTGTGTGTCAATGTACAGTGACCCCCAAAAATGGGGACACTTTGAACGCGCCTAAAAATGTAGGAATGCCACTGCGTTAAAAAGCAAAATTATTAAGTTTTGTTATTCAGCATTTTCTCTTCTATTTTTTTTTTTCCAGACAAAGCATTGCTAACATGGTGCTTGAGTTTGTGTGGTACCATTTTTTTTGCATTGCATGTTAATGAGGATGTCACAATGTGCCACGATTGATCACCCAGTCAGTGCTGTAGATTGTGAACAAAGTCTTAGCTAAGACGCATACTACGCTACAGTCTACAGCTGCTGATGTTGTTGTTGAGAACTTACTGTGTGTGCATTGTACTGATTTTATATTGTATGAAAAGCGAACAGTCAAAAAGTTTGGAATCCCGTGTATATATAAAACAGAATACTGTGAATACTCTGGAAGAATTTGTTTCTGCAATTTATTAATTTGTTTGCTGATTTTAGTTAAATCATGGCCAAAGAATGAATTAGTGCAATGCGGCTATGTTTTGACTACAATGACGAAACAAATTAGTGCAACATGTCCATGATTTAACTAAAAATGTGGTCAACGTGGTCATGGTTTAACTAAAATGAGAGAACGTTTTAATGCAGTGCGACTGATTTAACTAAAATGAGAGACTGAATTTGTGCAAACATGGCCACAGTTTAACTAAAACGAGAGAATGAATTAGTGCAATATGGCCAAGATTTAACTAATGAATTTGAACGCCTTTTGAACAAATTCGAACCAATTAGTGCAACATGGCCACGTGTTAACTAAAATGAGAGAGCAATTTAATACAATGTGGTCATGGTTTAACTAAAACAAGAGAAAACAAATTAATGCAACGTGGCCACAATTTAACTAATTAGTTTGAACGCCATTCGAACAAATTAGTGCAAATTGCAAATTAGTGCAAATAAGTGAAACTTGCCCATGATTTAACTAAAATAAGAGAATGAATTAGTGTAACATGGCATGATTTACCAAGTCGTAACAACCCTTGCGAAAATTAACCATGGTTTTACTACAAATAAAACCAAAAAACCATGGTCACTATAGTTATACCATGGTAACCATAAATTAACCATGGTTTTGCTACACTAATAATAGTTTAAAAATGGTATTTATAAGCCTTGTTGTTGAGAAGTGCAGGTCAACCTCTGTGAGTTTTGAAACCAGCGGAGACGGCAGCATGTAATAAAGTCACATATTCCAGCTTCCTGCGTTTCTGCCGATGCCTCATAAGATGAAATATAATACAAATAAATCTAAAATATAATACAGCGAGACAGCAACATGTTGTCATGTCATAAAGCAACATCTGCTCGTTGTTTTTAGTGTAGGCATAGCAACGCAATGGCATTGCCATAGAAATCAACGCATATTCCATAAAATGAAAGAGCGCTTCTTGACACACAAATCGGATATGAACAGTTGTGATACACTGTGTGAACAGTCAGTCGTCTAGATCGGATTCCAATCGGATATGCACAAAATCGGATTTAGGCTGACAAGGCTGTCACGTTATTCATAAAAGAGGTTCGTACAACGACGTATTCGGAGCTTGTCTTTATTTAGCAACCCGGTACAGCAGCAATCGACCAGTGTTTTCCCCAACATAACTTCCCCCGTACCGACGTCACCTCTCCTCCTACTTCAAAATAAAAGCATTCCTCACACTATTATTCATAATACCACAAAGGCTATAGTAAAATTCTGGTTATACAAATAGAAATTAATACACAAAAAAAAGGTACTACACTTTTACTACAATAAATCTATGGTTAATTTTCATAAGGGAAATTCTTATTTTTGTGGCCACAGTATCTGTTTTTTCTTCCACATTATGTGCAGGATACCATAATAAAGAAAGGAATCACTGTCAAAAGATGTTTTGAAATCTCTGTCATTTATAGTTTATGAGGGGAAGTGCAGTTGGGAGTTGTAGTCCCAATGTCAGCTGCAACACTCCTCCTCCCTCCCCTTTGTTCAAATGTCAGCCCCCTCTAAACATCCTAATCACCCCCTCTTACAATTCACCACAAGATTTAGAAGCTCCCCGACCTCCTTTTTTACCCCGTCAAGCCTCCGTCCCAAAAATCTCTGTGCCCAGCTAGCAAGACAGCATGGCTCTGCTAATGCTACACAGGCTCAAGTGACCTCTGCGAGCCACCTAATCCAGATGAACACTGTCTAGACTGCTCATTACATTCTAATCACGGCCGTTGCATGCGCCGGTCCATCCGGAGGAACGCTGCCTGCAGGGGGATATCGGGGATGGGTGTGCATGTAAACACACATGTGAGCTCAACACTTTAAATATTTTGAATAAATGATGCTAATAGCCACATTGGAGGAGTGAGCACAGACTTAGCCAGCTGGGCTAACAAAATGGCTCCTCAAACTTGTCTGCAAATGAAAACTACAGGTTGGATTAGCATTTCAAGCCAGTTTATTGGCAAATTGCTTATTATTGCCTCAAAATAATCTCAGACTAGCATGCTAGTCATGTTTAAATGAATTAGATGTAGTGTTTTAGTGGTAGCTAAATGTCTGTAGAAAATAACATTCAAAATTCACTTCAGTCTCTTAATAGTTTTCTGTAAAGTTGTGATATTGTACCTTTTCGAAAGTTTAAATCAATTTTTTATGGTCTCTTCAATGATTTATTAAGGTATAATTGTGTAGCAGCTGGTTGGAAGATGATTTATTGTGTAGCACATTGCAGCTCTAATTCCACATTTTGTAATCTAGACTTAAAATATTGAGTACATTTTAAATGAAAGGTAGCATAGTGTATTTTATGTGCAGTTACACACACAGAACACATCTAGACAACACACGGGTTTGTTCCTATAGATTGCTATAAAACTGGATATAAGAAGATATTGATGTAAGCACATGTCAGCCAATACCAGCTCCTTCCGTGTATGTGTATGTGTGTGTGTTTGTGTGTATATGAAATATTTATGCAGGCAGGCAGATGGGAGAATGATGCTGAAGCTTTTTTGACCCCACTCCTCCTTCCTCTATTTCCTCCCCAGTGTATCTTAGTCTTTTTTCCTCTTCTCTTCGGCTGCACTGCCCTAATCTCTCGTTTTCCTGTCGCCATCAGTGTCAGCTGTCACATCAGATCACATTATTGGGAAGTGTGTAGGTGAGGTGCCGTTTAGAGACGAGCCATGCATAAGCTAAAATACACAGTGCCATATCTCTGTCTCACACGCACACACACACACACACACACTGCATGTGTTGCTGTGAAGTTAATGAGGTCCTACTCAACCTCAGCTATCTACTTTTCCTCTGGCTCAAAGGCATGGAAAAAATGCTTACTTTATTACAAAAATATAATAATAATAATAATAATAATAATAATAGTAATAAACAAAGAAACATTATGAAAAGAAAAAAGTAACGTTTAGGATTCTTTTTAGGTCTCTTATAATCAAATAAGCAAAAAGATAAACTAAATATCAGGACAAGTGGTATTTATTTTGTATAAATTAAGTTTTTTTAACACTTTTCAAGCAAAACAAACATGAACTCAAATATGAATTAGAAGTCAGAAAGTACTGTGACACTTTGTAGACTGACAAAATCTAATTCAGTGATATTCATATACACTTCTTTTAAAAGTTTAGGATCATAAGATTTTTACAGTTTTTAAGAGAAGTCTCATATATATATATATATATATATATATATATATATATATATATTATTATTATTATTATTATTATTATTATTATTAAAAATAATGTAAAAACAGTAATATTGTGAAATATTATTACAGTTTAAAGTAACTGTTTTCTATTTGAATATTTATTTTAAAATGTAATTTATTCCTGTGATGCAAAGCTGAATGTACAGCTTTGCATCACGAGAATAAATTATTCCAGTCTTCAGTGTCACATGATCCTTCAGAAATCATTCTAATATGCTGATTTGCTGATTTGAAACATTTCTTATTATCAAAGTTGAAAACAGTTGAGCTGCTTAATTTTAAATAGAAAGTTCAAAAGAATTTTTTTTTTAATATGTCTCTTTTGATCAATTTAATAAATAAAAGTAGGCCTGTTACTTCTGGACAGGATCTTTTCAAAATCCTAAAACTGCAAAATCGCTATGGCTTTCTGTCTTTCTGCTTGTATATAAACCCATATTTTTACACAGCTTTGAGTGTGTAGTTTGTATAACCCCATGCCTCAAGCTGAAATACCTTCAGGGAGAGTGAGGTAGTGGTTTATCTTTTCACCCTCCAGGTGAACGGCCTGCTATCAGCCCCCTTTGGCTTTGATTTAGGAGCAATGCTTACTTTTGCTAATGTGGCCATATGGCGACCATCTCCCAGTATCCTCCCCTTTTATTTGCCCCACACAAGTTGCCCGTCACTCATCACAGTTCTTTGACCCCATACTGATGAGATGTGACCACCCACTGCTGAGAGACCTCTCAGGAATCCAAACCCCCATCTTTGGTTGGCGCTGTTTGTTTCTGATCAGCCGGCTTTATTGCCAATTTGTCTGTGTTTGTTTGGAATTGGAGACTTCTCAGCATGCTCACTCAGCTGTCTTACTTTGCCGTCAAAAGCTGTTTCGACATGAGCCCACAACACTGAATCTAAATAGTTTTTCATTGCAGTCTTACGTGCAAAGCAAAAGCACTTTTTCTGTGTCACTCTGCATAAGCGTGTCGGCTGAGTTCCTTCAGTGTAAATGTTTTTCCAATTTGTGTGTGTGTATGGGATGTTTACGGAGAGGAGAGTCCTGTTCACGTTTGATTGGTCCCAGGGGCGGTAATTATGGACGTCATGGGGTTCCTGATAGGGTAAGTACATGTCTATTGATCCAGTGTGATTTGCATCACAAAGCGCAATAAGGAGCCTAATTGGTGCTTGATAACAAACGCATGGCTGAGAAAAGCTCTTCATCACATAGGCCTATTTGTTTATTTCTTTTCCTTTATTTGTTGTGACACTATACTCCCTCAATCCATAGTGCTTCAGAGTCACTCAGGAATGCAAAGAGGCCATCTGCAGTAAAAACGCAACTGGCCTTTTAGTAGCAGTGAGCTTTTGTAATTACTG
>JAFVLL020013427.1:0-5000 GCA_021397915.2 Tor tambroides | reverse complement strand
ACCAGATTGTGCTAGTCTGCTGTATCTATTGCTCAGAATCACCTACAAATATGCATTTTTTATAAGCATGTTTGTGCCATTACAACTCTGCATAATTCTCTTACTGAACTGGGAGCTAAAATAAGACGCTACAAAGCACAATTTTCTCAACCTCCTTTTCTGTCTATTATGCTGATGCTTTTTTGGTGCGATATGCATCAAAAGGTCATTATATTCAGTTATAGAGATGTGGTATTTAGTCTTTTATTCATCTGTCTTTATTTATCACATCTCTCATCAGGCCTTTGTATCTCACATCACAGCGTGGGTTCTTCTTGACTATTAGGAAAGAGAAAAGCAGAAAGAAAAAGAGAGACAGAATGGTGTGTGAGTGCAGAGAGAAAATGGAAACTATAGCTTCCAGTTCTTTATCTGTGCAATAAAGCTGTGGCTATTACACAGATAAGCTGAATTATTTTACATAACACTTGTGATTGCACATGATTGCAAACTAGATTTTTGTTTAAATCGGTGCAGAATGAGAGTGTTGTGCATGGTTGCCAGTTTGTTTCTGTGTGGTTTTTAAGGTATTTGGAGTGCTAGGGTGAATTTTCTAGTCTGTATTTTATATAAATTCACTCACCTGCCATGCCAACTCTGAACATTCAGAAAATAGCACACCTTTCCTCAATAAACCACAAAATTTGAGGTATCATTCATGTCTGTGGCACAAATAGTGGGGGGAGAGTATGAGCAATAGCAAGAGAGATTTTTGCCTTAGCCAGCAGCACTAGTAACTAATACTGGCTCTGCTTTTATTCTCTTTGGCACTGGAGCAGGGCCTCACCTGGCCGTTTCATCTTAAACATCCTGTTCACTGGGGATTCCTGAGCGGATATGTTTGGAGAAGTGAGGTGGAAATGTGGGACATGGGAAGCATTCCAGTTAAAAATGAACGCCTACTCAGCCCACGCTGTTTTCAGATGCTAGTGCTGATGCTATAATGTAGGTCATAGCTGTCCGTTCTTGCTCCTTAGAGGCTAGTGTGTAGATTTAACGGCTCACTGTATATTAGCATAGGTCTACCACCATGAGGTTTATTTATAGAGGAAATCACAACGTTCTCTTTTGTATAATATTAAAATATTTTTGCACAGTCAGTGGTAAAATGATCATTAGATCTATGAAAAAAAGCCTCAAAAGAGTAAAACTCTGTTGACAGCATCTACATTAACATTTTTTGTTTGCTTTGACAGTTTGAGGCACCAGTTGAAATTATTTTTGGTAATTGGTACTATGCCACAGATGCTGTCTGTAGAGCTTACAATGAATCCTTATAAACAACATTTCTGGGTATTTCTTCAGTAATTTCTATGTTCCAGAAGATAATTATTAATATATGTACAGATTTCAATGCATTTGTTTTTGTTACATGAAGACATTATATGTTATGTCATGTCATCATGTCATGTTATGTTAGGTTATGTTATGTTATTTATTTGTTTGTTTGTTTTATCATGTCTTCATTTATCTTTGATGTGATTTCAACATATTTGTTTTTGTTATATGAAGACAGTTTTTATTTATTTATTTATTTATTTATTTATTTATTTATTTTATTTTTATGCTGACTTTGATGTTTATATTTGATGCTTTTCAATTGCTTTTTATGTACTCTTATGTATAGATTTTTTTTAATGTCTTGGGCCAATTGTTTATTTGAACATCCGTAATATAAAGTTTATTTATTTATTTATTTATTTATTTATTTATTTATTTAAAATGGTGAACAATCTAAACAAAGACTGAAATAAATAT
The DNA here is from genome assembly GCA_021397915.2 of Tor tambroides. NCBI lineage: Eukaryota > Metazoa > Chordata > Actinopteri > Cypriniformes > Cyprinidae > Tor > Tor tambroides. Next base: position 3,203 of record JAFVLL020013427.1, on the reverse strand, counting down.
AAACCATTTTAATTTTAATTGTTTGGAAAATAAATAAATAAATACCACAAACTTGATAAAAAAAATCATGGTTAATATTACTTGTGAACATTTTTTTCCCCTTAATTTCCCATCAAGATGTGATTTTGTCAAATTAAGTGCAAGTAATAATTAATTACACTGTTTTATGATAAATAAAATGTTAGTTGTGAAAATAGCTTTGGCAAGACTAAGAGTTGGACATTTTATTCCAAAAATGTTTAAAATATCATTTCCACCACTGACATTTCATCCAAAGATGCTGATGAACACAATACATCATTTGAGATGTGATGGAAATGACACTGTGGTGCAAAATGACATGTTTATTGTTACTTTCATGAGCAATTAAACAAAAAACAGTATGTATATAAACCTTTAGACATTGATATCCACAGGTCCAAAAGTATGCATCATTTAAGAAACACCTTTGTTGCCTTGAATTCCTCAAGCCAAAGATCCATTTTGTGAAGGTAAAACCAATAGTTGAAGTGCTTTGAAGGTGAGATGTGCTCCAGTAGGGGGTGTGTGAAGCAGTCTTGCCCCCAGCAGCTCTGCCGTCTTTAGTTGCTCAGCATTTACTAGCTGGACCATCTCTGATTGGCCGACACATCAATGGGCGATGAGCATTTACTGACTTGACAGTTCCTGATTGGGTGAGCTCAGCCATGTCTGGGCTTTCCCATTGTAACTCAGACAGTGGGGTACGTCAGTGTGGCAGCCACATTGGGCTGGTGGCATTTAACAGCCAAAACCCCTCGCTCATCAGTGATGGGAAGATAATTCAATAGAGGAACAAGGAATCGATTAATTTTCCACCATGTAATTTCTGTGGTATTAAAGGTTTCTCTATAAACACGTTCCTCTTTATCTCCACAGAAAAACACCCGAAATGTGTGTGCGCTAGTATGTCTGCAAACACCCAAACCTCGATCCCAGCTGTCGGCTTGTTACCCAATCCCTACCCCCACTCGCCATCCCTCACACACACACACACACACACACACACACACACACTTACCCCTCCTATTGTTCCTATTGAACATAGGGACCAGTGTTATTGACTCAGCACACACACTGACCACTGCCTGGCCTCGCTTCAATACTACCATCAACAACACACCCCACTAACACTCTCCGCCATTCCCTTCTTCCCTCTCCACACACACACCCCACCACCAACTGGCACATGGAGGGGGAGGGATGGATGCCCAAGGGTGAGAGTACAGAGTGAAAAGGAGAGAGGAGATATGAAGGACAAAATAGAGACAGCGTTCGCTATTACCAGAAATCCGAATAATAGCGGATTGTACTTCAGATGAGTAAATAGCCTATATAACTGAATGCCAAATGAGATGATGACTGCAAGATAGGAAGGTGGTGGAGAAGTGATGAGATTTCGACGAGACACAGAAAGAGAAAGTGAGCAGGAGAGGGGCAGTGTGTAAGCGGTGACTGGACTAAGTGATTAGTCTGTGCTGGGTGAAGGGGCTGTAATGGCCGCTCTGTGAGCAGGGGATTGTGACTAATGAGAAGTCAGACAAAGCCCCCTGCATGTCTCCCATGGACACCACCCCGCCGCAGAGACACACCGCTGAGAGAGAGAGGGAATGTGGGAGGGAGCTGCTCTTTAAGAGATTTTACATTCAATTATTTTGGGGGGCTTTATTGATTGTTGTTGTTTAACTCTATAAAGCCTGTTACATTTGATACCCAAACAGGCCTCTAAATTATCAACATGTTGAAAACTTTGCTGTTGTAAACAAACCATGCCTTCTGTTGTCTGATCGATAGTTTATACTTTATTATACCTTTTAGTATAATTCAAAAAACATTCTACTTCAGGTCATGGTTCTTGTGTCTTTTTGCTGTGAAATCTTTATTAAGTAAATGTAAGAATAACTTTTATATTTTTAGTAATATTTTAAGATGAAACCTTACTGGACTGAAGCAACTTGGGTTTACTTGATTAGCGAAACATAATTTTTTTTAGAAAAATAATGTTAAAATGTGAGTATTTAATTAAGGAATGTTTATTTGTCCATCTCTCAGTCAATGCATTGCATTACATTATGTTTAATCCCCACAATATATTTGAACATTAAACTTTAATCTTACTAAGACATATTATTGAGAGATATGAGTGACAAGTGATATTTATAAGCATTTTATGTAAATAGTCTGTTATAAAGAACTTTTGGCCATATAAATAACAACATCTGCACCAATTTATATGTTTTTGCTCATTTTCACTCTTTTTTTCTTTCAGGTATGAGCTCCATATTTTGCTGTATTATACTATATGAGCAAAAACAGCCTGATGTATCAAATATGATACTCAACAAAAATAACAAACTAATATTTTTAAGAAATATTCTGAAATCATGAATTTCAGGCTTTACCTGGTTAGAAATATTAAAGTTACTTCAATTTTTGTCAATTTTCTTCTAAGATTGCTCCTAATTTGATCATGATTATTGATTTCAATTAACTTTTGATTAATATAATGTAAAATATCTCTGTTGGGTAAATGAATGAATGAATAAATAAATAAATAGTTGGTTGCAGATGGACAAAGAACTTGATGGAAAGCTGTAATCAACACTTTTCATTTTTTGTGCAGCCTTAAAATGCACCATTCATTAAATTGATCACATGTAATTAATTATGTCTTCTAAATTTGAGAAAGGTGATCCATATTTATTACTATCAATATTCCAATAGATTTGATTTTCATTCTCAATGATTTTGAATTTGTGAACAGTTTCTTCACATATGTTACCAGTGTTTAAACCAATGGAAAGAAAACTCACAAATGAGATCTCTGTAATATCTCAGTTGTTTCTCCTAAATATCACTGAGATTAAATGGAGAGCAAAACAATTTATTCTACTTTTAAACTCTTTTCCAGAGAAACAGACCTCAGTGACCTCACATGTCTCCTCTCCAGTTTCAAAAGAGTTACAAATCTCAACAATGTCTCACACTGAGCTCGGATTTGTAGCAGTGTTAATTTCGTCAACGAAGACGACGACGAAAAATATTCGTCAACGAACATTTTTTCTGTGACTAAGACCAGACGTTGACGAGCTAAAACTAATATCTGATGATAAAAACTATGACGAAATTTATACCGCGTCTTCGTTAACAAGACGAGACGGGACTAAAATGTTATTTGAGGACTA
>JAFVLL020013426.1:0-22841 GCA_021397915.2 Tor tambroides | reverse complement strand
TCCTCACTGACCCGGGGAAATGTGGCTCAGCTGCCGAGGTGCAGGCGTAAGTCGGGTGGACAGTTGTGGACCCAGCTGCCAAAGGGACATATGTCGAGCAGATTCCGTAGGGTACTGTGATGGCACGCAGGGACTTGGCTCTCGAAATGACCGACAGGGCATCAAAAATGGCACAATACGAATGCAGAGACACACCAGCATGCCAGTCATACTCATTTGCTCCTGCCTAAAGGAAACAGAATAACATTGACCAAAGGGACGTGGCAAAACAAGCTATTTCAACTCAACCTATTAAAGGGATAGTTTACCCGAAAAAGAACATTCTGTGATCATTTACTCACCCTTTTGTAGTTCCATTGTATAAACTTGTTTTCCTTCTGTGGAACACAATTTATTTATTTATTTTTTTCTGGACCCCACTGTATGGACAATAACAATTTTAACAGAAGAAAGTAAGTCACGCAGGTTTGAAACAACGCAAATGAAAGGAATTGGTAAGGAAATGATAACAGAATTTTCATTTTTGAGTGAACTATCACTTTAGTGCCTCAACTGTCATCATTGGTAAATACCAGTCCCTGTATTAAATCTGCCGGCCTAATCAGGGTGCTACACATGCAGACAGGGTAATAGTCAAGGTCTAGTGCAGATCTATTGGACTTTGTGCGCACTCAGGCGAGCCCTTAACAAAATCTATTGCACCAGGGATTTTTGGGAAATTTCCCAGCAGTGTAGGAGCCTCGTTCATCATGCTGCAGGTGATAAGCATGGTAGGCGTCACCAGGCCAGCAGTTAGATGGGTTTAGGGAGACAGAGCCTTAATATCCATCGATTCCCTTAGCTCCTAGTATTCATTATTTCAGCGGTGGGGTGTCTTCACCTTTCATGCAACCTAGACTCTTTTTTTCCATGAGAAGGAGACCTTGGCTTGAATACAGGACCATATGCTAATATGATCGTTTAGTATGCGGGTATCATAACGATGCTGTGAATATCAATCAGAGCTTCAGATGGGCAAAAAGTGGCAACAGTGCCTTATTCTTTGTAAGAACTGCCTCAAGAAGCATCATTCATATTCAGTTGACAGGTAAATTGACAGGTTTAGCACACCTCCCTCGGTCAATGTCTCTTAGCGTGCTCTTGAAACCACACAATAGCTCACATTTGTCTTGTCTGATCCATTCTTGACCTGATTCAAGTCCTTCTCTACTGCCTCATCAGTTCCATCCTGTCCTAATGTCTGTGCTGCATCCTGGACCAGATGTGCCTTAATGTGGTTATTGCCATAACAACGCCTAGAGTGTACCAGCTCTGCCCAATGTCAACAGTCGATATACTCTTCTCCGTATCCTCGTTATTGCCTCTGAGAGGCCCGTCTTCCTGACCCTGCCCATAACACAATTAAAAAACCCACATTAGGCTGAACGAAGAAGAGTCTGATTCGATTAGAAGAGAGCTGATGAAGGCCAAAGCCTTTCAGCAAGAACATGCTCCTCCTTTTGTCACCTTTATAAGGTTTGGGGTCAGAATGGATTTAGAATTTTTAAAAAAGCCATGCATAATGCTTTTGAATAGAAAACTGTTTTATTTGGGATGGACTTTGACCCTTGTGGTTGAGAATGAATGGATGACAAGAGGCATAAGGAAGAGGGTTGGGAAAATTTAGTACTGACTTTTTTTCAATTCTTAGTGTGAATTTAAGCTGAACTGGCTACACCAGTAGAATTGGAGTTTGCCTTGGAATGACAACAAGGGAAATTTGTTGAAATGTAATTGAAAGAAATTCAACACAGTTAATGCATTCTGGGATGAGGTTTTCTTCTATAAGACTATATAAATCCTCAAACCTCAAGTTTTTTGGACATTTTTTAAACCTTCAAACAATGAAATTTCAATTTAAATTAGTTTCAAACTAAGGCATTAAATTGGACTTTAAAAGGAATTTTCAATTCAGTTCACGATGCACAAGCACAAGGACAAAGTGGGAAGTTGCAGAATAGCCAGCCGCTGGTCAAAGGTCAAGGGCAGAGGGATTATGTGGCACATCTTGGGGAGTTGTAAAGGAGGAATTTATTGGCAGGGGCACTCTCAGACTAATCCGCATGGCTGAAAAGTTACCTTTGATCAATATATTTCTGCAGCGCATCAGAACAATGGAGCTTGTGAGAGTATGTCTTCGTCCACCCCCCTCTCAACTGCCATTTTCCCCTAGTTCACCTGTGAAGGGGGAATAAAATAAGATTCTGGATATTGGTAAATGGAAAAAGAAAATCCATTTATTTGCAGTAGCCTGAGGGCTAGTAGCACAACTACACCGTCTTTCTCCGGCTGGACAGAAAAAACCCTCACATCCCCCCAGCGTGATCACGTTACCAACTGTGGACCTCAGCTCCATCTACCAGACTCATGAGAACACACACACCTTAACCCTTCGCTTTCCATCTCTCTCATCCCTGAAAGCAGCTTTCTGAATCCAACTCTCCGCACCATGACTAAATCCAGGGGCCAGGGATCAGGTTTTTCACCCACTGAGAAGGAATTCACCTGTCAAGGTGCCTTTATACCAGCTCATTCTAAGCCCCAGGGCACCAGCACATTTACGGCACTGTCACAGTTTCATCTTTTATTATAGTAGCATGACCCAGTGGTACGCCTGTCCGTACCCCTCACCTCCTGGGAGACGCCGGGCACTCTGATCCTTATACGGAGCACGTGGAGGATCGGGAGCGGTGACGATTCGTGCCTCTCTATTATCTGTCCCTGCCAAAGAGGTGCAGGAGCTTTTCTCAACCTCTGTCCACCCGAGGGGAATGACTGTCTTGTCGGAGAGTTGACTTCCATTTCCCTTTCTTTGTCGCACCAGTGCTCAGCTGATTGAGATGATCTCTCTTGCTCGCTCGCTTTCTATTTCTCCCTTAAATCCCCCTCCAGAGGGAGCCACCACAGAGTTAGGGCTTAACAGCTCCCCCAACTCGCATCCCCTCCTCTCCCTCCTCCTCCGACTCTCTCCTGGGGACAGGAGCTCGGAGGTATGAAGTATAATTCTGGCATCCTGACCAAATAAGATAAGGGAGTCAGCACACATGCTCATCAACAGCTAGGCTCCATCAAATATTCATAGGCCTTGACGGACCCTACAGTAAAATGGCCAATTTGCCAGACTACGAATGGCACACTGAAACTGGTGGATATGCTCCAGCCTACTGGATGTCCACAAGGAATCTGGAGGAAAGGGCAGACAACCTCAGGACAAATTTTGCAGTTTTGGGTGGTTTTGTATGATGTTGCTGGCATGGACATGTTTAGAGGACAGAGGAAGAGATGTCAAGATGATTTGGTGATAGTGAGAGGGGGAAAAAAAAGAGAGAGATAGCAAAAGCGAAGGGGAATAAATGCTGGCGAGAGTGCTGTGGCAGCCGATACAGAAGGATTAGAGGAAGGAATGGTCAGCGGCAGCAGGCTTAAGCAATGGGCTGATATTTCCAGGCAGGACTTATAGCCTCCAGTCTGTCACCAGTACACAAACCCTAATTCACATACTATCCATTCAAAAAGCATGTTTAGGTAATAGTAAGATTAGTGCATTCAGAATCATATGTTGGAAATATACTGTACAAGATATACGAGGTATACTATTTCTAGCAGGCTTGTGTGCTGTTGATAATTGAATTAGGAGTGGTTTAATTTAATTTCTGAGTTTGAACTGAATCAGAACTACTAGAGCTACACTAAAAAAAATGGTGCTATATAGCACTAAAAGTGGTTCTTAGCTCGTAATCATAGGGGAACCACTTTTGGTGCTATATAGCACCATATCTTTAAAGGTGCTATACACAGCATCTTTGTCAAATGGTGCTATGTAGAACCATAAGAGGTGCCATATTGCATTGTATTTCTTCAACAAAAATGGTGCTAAACAGCATCAACAGTGATTCTTTGGCTCGTAAAGAACCTTTAAAGGGGCTTTCAGGTTCTTTGTACAGCAGTGGTGCTATAAAGCACCTAGGGGTGTCGCGATATACCGGTATTGACGATAACCATGATATCGTGTTAATTTAGCGTGTGACGATATACCGGTATTGGCGATAACCGCAATATTTAAAATGAGCAGGACTCTTATGATAACATCCGATAACACCACATGTAAATACTCCAGCACCAGTACCTGGTTGACCTCCAGGTGGCAGTATTGCGCCTTAACTCTGACACCTGTCAAACAAGAAGAAGACACAGCGCTCCCAGCTACTCCGAGAAGAGCCGTGTTCATCAGAGCAAGTTGCCATTATTTTACTAGTCAGCGAATGGGAAATGTTATATTAACCTGTTAACAGAGGTTTTCTGTGTTCATATATTTAAGTAAAGGGTGATTATTTTAATAAGTACCGCGTTTCCTTTATTTGTCTTATTTTTGGCAATCAATACGGCCTGTGCGTAGTAACACTTTATTTCTTTGTTCAAATCTGTTAACAGTTACACGATTTAAACTGATCTTGAAAAACTGAGCGACCACATTTCTACATTAAACTGTGTAAAATGTTAAGCTGGTCGCAGTGCCATGCACTTAATGCTTCATCTGCGGTCGTTCTAGATGCACATTACTGAATTAGCAGCGCTCTTACTGCATGACTTCAGTGGCGCCGGTGCAACTATAGGTTAAAGAGCTTAAAATACAGGTTAACAGGTTAAATTATCAGTTTAGATGTTAATATGGCAACACTTTACAATAAGGTTCGTTAGTTAACATTAGGGAAAGGGAAGTGGTGTGTGGCCAAGTATCGTGACCCATACTTGGAATTTGTCCTCTGCATTTAACCCATCCAAGTGCATGCACACAGTAGTGAACATACACCTGGAGCAGTGGGCAGCCAATGCTGCAGCGCCCGGGGAGCAGTTGGGGGTTTGGTGCCTTGCTCAAGGGTCTCACCTCAGTCGTGGTATTGAGGGTGGAGAGAGAGTGCTGGTTATTCACTCTTCCCACCTACAATCCCTGCCGGACCTGAGACTCAAACCCACGACCTTCGGGTTACAAGTCTGACTCTCTACCCATTAGGCCACGGCTGCCCCTAATTAGTTAATTACATTAGTTAATTACATTAGTTAACATGAAATAAGAATGAACAATACTTACACAGCATTTATTAATCTTAGTTCATGTTAATTTCAGCATTTACTAATGCATTATTAAAATCACAAGTTGTGTTTGTAAACATTAATGCACTGTGAACTAACACCCCCCCCAAGGTTTCTATAGATATCGCGATATATTGATATCGTGAATTCTTATGGCCACAATAACCGTGATATGAAAAATCTAATATCATGACAGCCCTAATAGCACCTTAATCACCCCAAAGAACCACTGAAGAACCATACACGAGCTTAACAGGTTCTGTATATGTTAGCGGTGCTATATAGCCCCTCAGTCATGCCAAAGAACTGGTGAAGAACCACTGAAGCACCAAGATTTGGTGCCATACAGCACCAAAAGTGGTTCTCCTTTGATTACGAGCCAAAGAACCACTTTTAGTGCTATATAGCACCATTTTTTTAGAGTGTAATTCAAATTGGAAGGAGAACTAAAAGGAATGCAAAGAAATAAATCTCAGTGATACATTTGTCAAGGCAAAATCTGTTGACTTGTCAGCCTTTGAAAGTTTTTAAAAGCTTTACAGTCTAGAAGTTTAAGGTCTAAAGTTTGAAGATGGCCTCGCAGACAGAATTATGGATGAGAGTAGAAGAACACTTCATTTCCCAGAACACATCTCCCAGAAATTGCCAGTGTAAATTCATCTTTCTGTCATTCCAATCCAAATTCCAAATTATATTTAAATGTGTGGTCAATTCAAAAACTGAACTATTTTCTAGTGAATTTTAGTTGTGCATCCATATTGCCCACAACCCCTTTGGAAGAGAAGGTTTTGTGATGACAGTTTTTCAGTTTAGAGAGATATAGCAAGGAATGCAATGCCAAAATGATCAAGTTTGGGTTTAAAAGTATGTACCTTGTAGTAAAGGCAATTTACTACATGGTAATGAATTTAGCTACACTTGCATACAACTAAAAACAGTAGGCCTATGGGACAAGAGGGGCCTGTAGTGTCTTTCTGTCTTACTACATACACAGAAATATGTACTTTCACATTACCAATAAGGTACGTACTTTTAGTGTGTAGCAGAAATATATGTGACTTGGTATTCATCCCAAAACTTACTACTTAGTAGAAGGACACAGCAAACACTTTCCCTCTTTATTTTATCTACCTTTACCCTTCTTTACAGGTTTAAATCTAATTCAAAAGATGAAGCAAAACACAAATCATCCATCGTGAGTCTTTTTATCACTGCAGTACATGGGTGTCAAATTCAGGGCTAATATAATCTGTGAGGTATAAGAGGCCATTTGCGACACAGTAAGGATGATTGAGACATAAGCAGTCCTTGCTCTTAAACCACAAGCGTCTATAGGCAGAGCTGGAGAATTATCTGCATAGAAGCACAGCAGGCCCATTGATATAACTCATCCTGGTGCTCTGGAGTCACTGCAGCAGAGCCTTCAGCAGTTTCAATCCCCAAACACAGGTGCACATCACGGCCAAAACAGCCTCAGTGGTGCCGGCTAAAATTGATAAATTGTCGCTGGTTTTTTTTTTTCTTCTTACTTTATTGATGCAATATATATTCCAAGAGCTACATTGTAGTCTTTAAGATTCTTTGCCTTGCCTGGGGAGAAAGGAGGACAGAAAGAGAGAGAGGTTTGTGTTAATACATTACAAGACTGAAGTAATTCACCAGAGTGTTCATAAAATAAGTGCTCATAAACCACACCTCTGTCAGGCTGGAGCAACTCCTTACAGAGGCGCCAAGAACTAAAGGCAGTATAGCCAGGGCAACGGGTGCAACAGTCTCAAACACACACACACACACACACACACACACACACACACACACACACACACACACACACCCCCACACCCACACCTTGCTCTTTCACAAACCACACAAATGCAATGTCATCTCATTCACACACAGGGTCTAAAATTACATTTGTGCAATGGCTGATGAAATAAGAAAATGTACTGAATAAAATGATTTCTATAAAAGTACATTTTAAAAATTGAAAATTACATCTGTTTTGTTATATACAGCCTGTTATTTGTACCTCTTTCCAGTCACATATCACTTTATTTTGAGAGTTGTTTTAGTGAGAGAACATCCTGTAAATTTATTCTATTAGGAAAATAACATTTTGCATTATAAGTAGATTTTTGTTTATGCTGTCAATTAGTTCTTAGAAACAAAATCAGAATCTGCAAAAATCGGTATTGGCAGGTCACACAATCTCTAGCATGTAACACTGAAAAACTGGAGTAAAGACTGATAAACATTCAGCTTTTCAAATCACAGGAATAAATTACATTCTAAAATATATTAAACTATAGTTAAAACAATTAGTTTAAAATGTAATATTTAACAATATTACTATTTTACTGCATTTTTATCAAATAAATAAGCCTTGGTAAGCATACAAAATCAAAAATATAAAAATAAATACTCAAAAACTTTAAAAATATTAAATATTAGTACTTTATATTCAGAAAGAAAGAAGTAGTAGAAGTTTTAGGTTTAAAAGAGTCTTTAAATTTGACCTTAAACCAAAGGTTATACAGTATTTCGGTTTGTTAATAAAGCACTTAGAGCTTAGCAACAGTTAATTCTGGACCCTGCACACACATATCACATCTACTGAAGTCATACTAGCTTAAACACACACACACCTCACACATGGCTGCAACATCAGTGACCAGACTGGGAAAATTAGGTCACCTCGATAGAGAATAATTGGCAATACCAGAGGAGACAACAAGCCGTCAGACAAACTGCAGCGCAGCGGGAGATCGGCAGAGGGGAACTTTAGAGAGTAAATCTCTCCCTCGCACACACACACGCACATGCACACACACACACACACACACACACACACACACACAGTGAGGTGCTGAATTCTCCCCTGGGTCAGGGAGCCATACAGAAAAAGAGGAGAGAGAAAGATAGGAATGAGAAAAGAATATGAATAATGACACTGGAAAAATGAAATGACTTGGCACAAAAGAATAGACAGTTAGATCAGAGAAACAAGAGGGGAACTGATAAAGACAGAGACAATTGTGGACAGAGGGAAGAAATTATGATATCAGCTTGGTAAAGTAGAAGTGTGTGTGAGAGAGATTGGCTATGGAAACGTAAAGAGTACAATTTAATCACTTTCACTGCGTATAAGACAAAAAGTGATGTGTCCTGAACCATGTGCCCTTTAATAGATCTATGACATATTATAGCTTTATTTATGTAAAAGACTGAACAGACAAAATGAGCAGAAGTGCATGATTTATGAATATGGTCCCTTGGCATGTGTGTGTACGTGAGAATGTATGCTTCTTGCAGTGAGGCAAGATTTAGATGATACTAGCCACAGCTGTGAACTGCATTTTAATTAGCTCAAATAACATTTGCAAATCTAAACAGAAGCTTCCATCCACACAATGCAAACATAATGCATGAATACCTTCTGTAATGGTCCTGCAAAACATGCCAGTTTTATTCACTATAAAAGGTGAAGGGAATATTATTTCTGTTATTTAATTTTAAAAAAATGTGCATAATTAATGCAGTGTTATTGAAATATTATTTATATGGTAATACTTAATTAATATGGCTTTTTATACTTTAAATTTTCATTTTAACTTTGGTTTAAGTTTTAGTAAATTTTATTATTTTTATGTCATTTTTAATTGTTTTTATATACAGTATAGTTTTAATTTATTTTTATTTACTTGTACTTTTTAGTACTTCAACTTAATTTATTTTATCTATTTGCCAAGGTAAATCTATCTATCTATCTATCTATCTATCTATCTATCTATCTATCTATCTATCTATCACCTCTGAAAGATTGCACTTTAGTGAGGAAAAGGCTCTCACAGGTCAGATGGCCAATCGATCTTAAAGTCCATACAGTCAGAGAGTTGGGAGCCATTTTCGCCAATGAGTCACTGGCAGACCATCCATTACCCATAAATGTTTGCGTGGGCAATTGTGCGCACATCACACCTACAGCCGCTTTACAGCAGACCAACCGGCATTAATTGAGGTATTGAGAGAACGTCATTACCGTGGTAATAACTCAATGGCGTAAATGATTGCAGCAAAAATGGCTGCGCCTCATTAGCCCCATATCTCATTGCTTAACAAACATGTAATTGAGTGCAAATGTATTTGCCTATTGATGGGTCCATTTCCAGCTCAGAGAGCTCTCCCCAGCTTGATAAAGAAGAAACTAAATGACACTAAGGAAAAATGGTGACAGTATATTTTTCAACCTTAAAATGTGTCACTTGATTTCCTCTACAGTTGTATGTCTTTATCACATTTATCAGTAATGAATTTATAATCATCTTATTAGGCAACATATCAGTCTGCATGTAAATGCATCGTAATAACTATTACGTTTTAAGGGTGTCTGCTCCAATTAGCTTCAAATAGAGCCATGAATCCAGTAGAACTGCTGCCAAATGGCCCAACGGCCCTGGCAGATGCAGCCCATTTAAAAGCACATTTCTGTCTGTCTGTAAGGGCACTGCGACTACCGGGTTGGACCCGGCTCACCGTCTTCAGTGTTTATTTGGTCTCCATTATCTTTTATTTGCAGGCTGATGCTTTCACTTGGCAAGAGATCAGCTGTAATTCAGCCTCACGGAGGCAGTGAGGGAATGCAGGACCGGTAGAAGAGCCTGTTGTCGCCCAAAGAGAGACACGCTGGAATAGATGAAACATAAACAGGTTTGTCAGGCTAAATAAACTCTGTGGTTTTGTTTCTGATGATCCTCTAATTCAATCCAGATTGACCCACTAACACCACACCGTAATTCATAAACACTTCATGCAGCTCTTTTTTATTCCTCTTTTAGCCCACTCAACTGAAGTTTTCCCAGAGAGGAACAATGACGATGTAAAGTAGGTGCTAAAATTTCATGCGCAAACATGCTATACATTTAAGTTTGTATTTTGGCATGTGTAATGATTAAGTTATTAAAGAAAATAAGACATATTTATTTGTATTTAAGAACTGCAGGTGAAAAAAGCTTTGTGATTTCAAGAGAGCTAACATGCATTTCTATCAATCAACAAGTTAATGCTTTATTTCTACCATCTAGGTAAACTGATGACGTTTACTTTCCAACATCATAGAGATCTGTAAAAATGATTTTCTGGAAAAAAAAAAAAGAATTATTCATGTGAAAACATCTGCACAAACATAAAATAGAAAGATTGTATCCAAACAAAACATAACTACTGCAGCAAAGTGACAGGAAGCTTCAGTATTCACCTTAAAGGACCCTGTTTCTACAAAAACCACCCACAGAGAACTTCACAAAGCCAACATCCATGAAAGAGCTGCAACTGCTAAAACTTTAATCATAGACGCCAATGCTAAAATGCGAAAAAAAAGATGGTGTGATGATCATAAAACCTAGACAGTTGGAGCACCAAGATGAAATTCAACATCTGCCCTGGCTATTTCAGTCTGACTTCAATATTATCAAACCACTGTGGGCAGTTTTGGAAGAGAAGAGTGAGAAGCAGATTCCACTCCTCAAATATCTCTGAAGCTACTGGCAGAGTTTATTTTTTATAAACAACATTTAACTGGAGACTATTCTAAGAAAGGTGAAGGCTGTATAAAAAGTAAATGGTGGTAAAACCTATTTCCAGGTCTTCACATTATTATCTCCAACCCCTGTATACTGTATATACACACATTCTGTATATACATAAACATACGTACATATACCAAAAGTCATGTACATTAACATAACAGCGTAGGAGATTGTGTTTCAAAACACACAAGATGCAGGCATGTACACAGTACATGATTTAGTTTGCTTTCCAGACATCCCACACATCCAGATATGACATTTAACACACATTCAGTGAGGATAAAATGCAAATGGGAGGACCAGAGAGGAGGGATGAACGATAAAGAGTGAGCAAAAGAGAAACATTAATGGATAGCAGTCAGTATCTCAGCAGCTCCCCAAAAACATATTTAAGATATGCAAATGACTGTCATAGCGAGGCACTTGACAACATGTTATTATGTCTCAATATACAAACAGAACAAGACACAGAGAAAAGAGGGTGAAGAAAATGAAGGAGAGAGAGAGAAAAGAACAAACAGAGATAGAAAGAGTAGCTGTTTGTGCTCGGCATTACAGATACTGACCAAGCCACATGGTCCAGATACTACAGAAGCTTGTTTTCGCCACGGGATGAAAAATAAAAAAGGTAATTGTGTTTTTTTATCTTACATTTCAGACTTTTTTTTTCTTGGATTTGAGAGATATAAACTCATCTATATTCTAACTTTTCTTTGTGGAACTGTCCCTTCGCAAAGACCCGCCCCCCTTCGTTACTGTTGCTATGTCTGACAAGCCATGGAGCATGTTCTCACGCAGTGAAAAATACATCACGGAGCAAAGAAGAAACTGACAACGCACTGATGGACAAGACAGAGCAGGTTACTTTAGGTATGAAACAAAGTGTCGACTTTCAAAAGTTGTAATTTTTTAAGAAATTAATGATTAAAAACTGTTTTGTGGCTCTTTAATGTGTCAGGACAGATTGCTGTAGCACCTCAGTTCAAGCGGCATGTGAACCGATCATCTCTTCCTCTTTACTAGTTATAGCATGAAGTAAACATGAATGAACATCAGAAGGTAGGCCTATCGTGTTTCAACCGCGGAAAGACGTCAATACACCATTTTTAAAGTTTAAGTCCACCAACATTAATCTACTCTCCTGTCTGGTTTGTTTGTCGAACAAAAATGTCAGATTTGGTATTATGACTGGTCAGATCGCCTGTCAATCAAACTCCCTGCGAATGGTCAATTCACAATTCTGAGTTTACATTTTGCAATTCTTTGCAATCCTCTGCATTTTGGGGTTACATCTCACAATTTTTTAAAATAAAAAATAATAATAAAAAAATAAAAAGGTAATTGTGACTTTTTATTTCACAATTCTGACTTTATAAAGATGCCAAAAACTCTAGATAATGAGGAAACATGTTAAGCTGATTTCATTTAGCTTATTATTTGGCAATATTATGACTAAAACAGAAGTTTATACATATATTTTTTTAAAAATTAAGGTGTTGCATGCAGTTACTAAGATCTCCTGACTGACTTTAGGCCATTGCTATGCAATTTCTAAGTGGTTGGAAGGGCACTGCTATGCCCCCAAGTTTTCATGATATTTTGGTCCCTGGTTTTAAAATGTCTAAATATCTCAAAATATGATAAATCGGTAACACTTTATTTTAGGGTTTCTTAATTAGTTGCTTATTAGCATGCATATTACTAGAATATTAGCCATTTATTATTACAAATTAAGCACATATTAATGCCTTATTCTACATGACCTTATTCTACATCTCTAATCCTACCCAATACCTAAACTTAACAATTACCTTACTAACTATTAATAAACAGCAAATTAGGAATTTATTGAGAGAAAATTCATAGCTTATAATGAATAAGTGTTCCCTATTCTAAAGTGTTACCGATAAATCTAATAAATTAGAAAAGTAAGCATATAACTAGTTACATGCCACAGTTTGTATGAACAATGATAACTATGAAGCACAAGTATGCCAGTGAAGCACAGAATCAGTTGATCAGAATGGAGAACAGCACTGAGACACAGAAACAGTAACAGAGACAAATCAAGAGGGAGGGGAAAAGTGTGTTAAATTATGGGTGTAATACATACAGATTCCATGATGGAGAAAGGCATGAAAAAATACAATAACCAAAAAACACGGCACTCCGATGCTGGGCAGTTCAATGCCTAGTGGGCCGACCAGTTGCCTGGGAGACAAGCATCCAAGGGGGACAGTAGGGGGGACGGAGCAGCGCCAATAATGAAGCTCAAGCACCTGCCAAAAGCTTAAATTAGAAGGAAACGCTGCAGCCAAATCCAGCCATGGGGAAAGGTCACAGGGAAAACGTTCCAAAGCGAATGCAGAAAACACTGCAACCCAGGAGTGCCTTAGATCTCCCTAACCTGATAATGCTGAAATGGATGGGACAGCACAGACAAAAGGACAATCTGCTGTACCGTGCTGCTTTCTTCAAGCCCTGTGTTTAACCCCTCTCAGTAAAGCAGACGCTAGGCGGAGCTGCTCAAAATGTCAAATGGTAATAGATGGAAGAAATTTGCTCCAGAAAGAAAATGAATGTGCCTCAGATTTGCTGGTCATTCTCAAAAGGTCACCAGAGTGATCAAAAAGCTACCGGTAAAGACTGGAGATGGTGTAATCAGCACTGGGGAACATCTTCGTCTTAAATGAAGGTTTGACGTTTATTAGGCGCTAAATGAATCAGATAATTAATTGATTCATCTTAATGGCTATTGGAATTACAAATAAGATTTTATGGCAGAATAAATGTCATGCTGCTGTTTGTTGGATTCTGACTAATGCTGGTGAGAAACCTGAATATCATTTCCATGCAGACAAGCATTCGAAACTACTGCATTCCCCTGTTGTTCTGCATCGTAATACAGTACATACAAAAGCATATCAACAAACAATCTTATGTTTATCAGTACATAAATGCATTGAAATTGAAGGGCTCATTGTAATGATAAAACATACCGTTTCCTTAAAAACCCAGACCAAAAAGACAAAAACAACTCATTTCTAAACTTAAGTATAGAAGTCTCTATATTCAGTAGTAAGATAAAGATACTACATTATAATAGGGGATCATGCACATTAATACAGTTGCCCTGCACAGTAAGGTAAAATGGAGAAAGCAGCAGAGGTACTTTGATTATTAAAAGCCAGAAGAACTAATAATGTGGAAAAATCTATCAAATCTTGTGCTTTTCTGGCTATGTGTTACACCTGCCCTCTGCACATCCTTCTAAAGGATCCAGACATTCAAAAAAGAGAGCTGAAGTTCATTTTCACAAGGTCCCTGACCATTTCAGCCTAATCTTAACTGTTTGTGCAGCACATTTTAGTGTTTCGTGAACCTGTCACAATGTGATGCAGGCTTAGCAAAGAGGCTGTTATTGAAAAATTGGGCAGATATGTCCATATATATCATATCAAGATGTGCTTTGACCCAACCACAAAACCAAGTGGATCAAAGTCAATTTGTTGAAACTGTTCAACAAATCATTTCACATACATAATATATATGGAAGTCTTAAAGGTACAGTAGCAAAAAATGGCCTGATTATTTCTAAAGGTCAGAGACAGGGTGGAGGACAAAACAAAAGTATGAAATGATCCCTTTAATTTATAGTGATGCCAAAGTAAAATAATTTCACACTAATGATTCCTGCAATATAATTTGGTTTAAGACCATCTGAAATGTGGCTGGGACATTTAACCAGGGCAGGGGTGGTCCGGCAGCACTATTTGTTTTGGTTCCTTGAGGAAGCGTGTTGTGCTGATTAAACTCATTATTGTAGTTGTAAACTGCCAGACCTGAATGTTCTCAGTATTGATCGTCTGCTGAGTGAAAGTTTGCTCTAACACCCTCAGGGCTTTAGTCCAAGATTACTATTGTCCACAAACACTCTCTGTCTCAGTTTCTCTCTTATACTCTTGTGAGTGTTTAACTGACCATCACGGCAGCAAAAAAAATTAGCCACTGACCTTCATTGCCATCTCTCTCCCATCAGAGTTTGTTAAAGAAGACCGGCTCTATATCACTCAGGGTTACAGGCCTGTCCTCGAGCAACTCCGCATGAGCGTGACACGGGTGATCTGGGTCTTCGCGGACAATTAGCAACAGGCTGTTTGATGGGCTGTCTCCAGCGAATGTCAGGGTCTCCTTTAACAGGGCGGCAGAAGATCTGGCTGTGGCTTCGCGGTGTGCTCAAAACTGCAAAGGAGGTGTGAAGGCAGAATAAGACAACATGCTGAGGTGGGCACAGCAGGAGAACTGAAAAGAAGTCACTTGCATCACCATGGGTCTGGGCCTAATATTAGTCCTTGAGTCACGCCTGCGCCGCAAAGCAGTCCTGATTTTTTTTTATTTTTCTAAACCTATGCTTCTCATTAAGATGGCATCAGTGATGCTGAGCATCTTTCTTGAGCACTCAAAATTACATTCACCTGGCATCCAGCTGAGAGCGGCTCTATCAGGGCAAGACTCTGGCAATGCGCCGGCTCTCATGGGCTGTGTTGCCGTATGGTTCTGCCATAAATAGCAAACTGAAGATTTTTCATTAATTTTAACTTGGTTGTATTGAGCGTGACCTGAATTAACACACCTAGCATTAAAGCACACTTGCTATGAAGAGTTATTACATTACAAAACATCTTAAAGGTATAGTTCACCCAAAAAATGAATGTCCTTTTATCATTTACTCATCCTCATGTTGTTCCTATAACCTGTATAACTTTGTTTTTTTTCTGTGGGACACAAAAGATGATGTTCTCCTTTCACAAGTCCAGAGATTTGATACAACCTTTTGAAAGTAGTGTATATAATTCAAATCTCAAATTGTTAAGTATCAACTTTATCTCAGATGTTTGTCCTATAATGCATTAGAAATAAAAAAGGCAGATTCGAATGAGACAATTGTTGACACATTAAAGGGATATTTCAGCCAAAATTGAAAATTCTGTCATCATTTATTTATCCTCATGTTGTTCCAAACCTGTATGATTTTCTTTTATTTTTGGAAGACAAAAGATGATACTTTGCAAAAATATCTGTACAATAAATATCATTCAGATCCAGTATTATTTTAGACCCCACTGACTTTCATTGTATGGCCAAAAGTATTCTTCAAAATGTTTTCTTTTGTGTTCTGCATAAGAAAGAAAGCCAAGCAAGTTTGAACAGCATACGAATGAGTAACTTATCACAGAATTTTCCATTTTTGGTGAACTATCCCTTTAAAGATCTTCTCTGCGCCAATTTTTGTTGTCTGACGACCATCAAATGTAACATTCCACCTGCTAGGTTCAGAGATGTGTCCTCTTACAACGTTTTTATGATAGAACCAATGTTGATGTCAGAGGAAATAAGCGTTATATGTTTGAGGTGAGTTTTGTGATTCTCTACAGCTCTGGCTCCCCGAGGACCCCAATCTTCTCAAAATGCCCCTTATGGGACTGCACCTCGAGTCTACGCTTGGGCAGCTTCGGTGACTTTCGCTGCAGTCTAGCCCACATGGCGCCACCAGTCTGCAAGCCTAACAAGGTCCCACAGGTCATAAAACATACGGGCCGTGAAAATGATGGGGGTGGTTGAGGGAGTAAGAACAATTCTAGTTGTAAATCTGAACTACAACATAAAAGAGATCAAAGAGAACGGTTGTTTAATTATTAGTTAACACTGAATTTTGCTGTTTGTAGGGTGCCTCGAGCTGCACAACACACAAAAGGAAGAGAGTGAGACCCTTATTTGCAATTCGCACTTAGAAATAAAAAGACAAAATAATGGCAAAGAAACATGTCTTTCTTTTGAGTTGTCCTCAAGGGCTGCACACACTAACGTACAGTCTGACCAGTGTAGTCTGATTCAACAACAAATGACTCTTTTAAACTCTTTCTTTTTAGTAAATCTGAAAGATACAACAGAACCAGTGTAGCTACATATATTCACGAACAAATGACTCTTATAAGCCAATCCTTTTAATAAATCATTCAAAAAGATTCACAAACTCAGAAACATACAATATTTTTTTGAAGTTGCATTCAAACTCCACTTGGCCCTCAGTTTGAAATGACATGATGCTTCTGTCTGTTATTCTAGCCATCAACCATTCAAACTGTTCCTCAGCTCTCCAACTAAACGACCACTGTAAAATGGATAAGCCAAGAGCTCTTCTGTCTGCACTTGTCTTGGATGATTACTGCATCCAGTGTGGTTAAAATACAGCCATCTATTGTGATTTGTGTAGAACAGAAATATAAAGCAAGCCAGTGAACATCTAACTGCTAATGTGCAATAATGTTTATCCTGACTATTACAGGAAGCCAGGCCATTTACAGGGCAAGGTTTTAAAAAAATCCTTTTTCATAAATGATCCCTGGCTTTACATTTTACTAGACTCACCTTGGCACCCTGATAGACGTATGAAAGCAATGAACAAATGTCATATGCTCATAAAAAGATGGTAAAATACCTGTCACAATAAAAAAGGCAATGAACCGAGCTCCCATTTTCTGGTCACTGTCTGGAAAAGGTCAAGAGCCATTTAAAATGCCCAGAAACCCACAGAACCCGAGCACATGTAATAAACATTACTGACCATCTCAGTTTTGGTATGGCTGGATGGGCAAGTGTCATTACAGCTGTCAAACACTATAAAGCCTGGTGTAATATGGTGTCTATATAAAAATATATTGCCCTCGGGCCTTCGGCGGTATTGACATTAAAAGACCATTTTCTCAAAGATACTATTAAGGATTAAATATTTTCTCGACTTAGCTCTGATACTTATTAACATATTCATTAGCTGAATGCCATAAAGACTGTAAATTTGAAAGATGTGGTTCAGAAGGTAATACGACTTGCACCTGCTAGTATCTAAAAGAGCATTTTGAGTCTTTAGATAAAGTTATCTTCCATATCCTCAGGTGACAGTAATGCGATTAATAACAACTTTCAGGGTTGTGCACCATTTATAATTCATCAGCAAATGCATTTTAAGTTCCAATTCAATTAGCACACAGGATGTAGAATTTAAATTTGAAATAGAATAGAATTAAAATGATAGAATGTATGAAAGTGTAGCTTTAGAATTCTAGAATCATCATCTCATATACCAATATGGAAAAACACTGACAAAAGTAATGAATTATGTAATGGTGTCAAAATGTATCTTTATAAAGTTAACTGTAAACAACCTGATGGTCATTGACATTTTATGGTAAAATATATGTTATTAAAAGTTATCTGAATAAACTGTTATTTGCTTTGACTGTATTAAACTTAAAGAAATGTGTTCCACTAATTTGAGAAAATATATTCTATCAGGGAATGAATAGGAATAATTAGTGAACACGAATCATGTTATTGTGCTGAATGTGCTGAACTTGATTTGTGACTGTAAAATTGCAATATAGTAAATTATTTTTCTTGTCTTTCCCATTAAAATTGCAATTAAACTTCTTGAAGGCCAATTTAATTAAAAAGAGAGTGGGAGCCAATTCTCACAACCCAGAAAAGAAGGTATAAATGTTGATTGAAGTGCATTACATTAGAACATTTTCAACAATTCTTATCACTCAAATAGCATGTTAACATCTTTCAACATTATTTACTAATCAAAAATTCTATCAAAAATAATTTCAACACACACACACACACAAATCCAACTGCATTTATCTAAAAAAAAATCTTGATATCAATCCTCATAGTCCATTTGCTCACCTGCACTTAGCCAGATCAGAAAGTTCAGCTCCATTAGAAACTGAATGTTGCTTGTTAATGTGAAACTCAGTTAGTGGAAACAGACTGTGGGTCTCAGCAGAGTTGCCACTTCCACAAACACTAAATCACCTCATTGAAACCTTGCCAGTTGTTCAGCGGTGAGAGACATCAGGGAGAGCAGCAAGAGAAAGAAGAGTAAAACAACTTGCCATGTTTTCTGATTTACGTGTTGATGTGATTGCCCATTGCTGTCTCTGGTCGTGAGCAGAAAACAGAGAGTAACAGTATACTAATAGCATGTGTGTGTGTGTGTGTGTGTGTGAGAGAGAGAGAGAGAGAGAGAGAGAGAGAGAGAGAGAGAGAGTGAGAATGCAGGTGGGTGGATAAATAGAGTCTATGCAGCATAACCTGAAAGGGCGATTGATGGTCATAGCGATTAAGATGCTATAACATTCAACAATTATGCCCCTTTAGTGCATAAAAGCATAAACGAAAAAACAAAGATAGATGTGCAAACATAGTAATCCTCTGTAATTCCCATTCAAGAGAATCAAAGCGATATCAAATAGGGAAGAGGAAAAACAAAGAGAGGAAAAAGAAAAGTGATATGAATAGACACAGCATGAAATGGAGTGATTCAGCATGACAAATTCACCTCTTGGATCCCATTACCTCTTGTCTCTGTTTTAAATTTAAAACACTTTGACTTCATTTTTATACAAATTTAGTTAACTCTGCCATAAACCTTGCAGTAGTTACCAAATCACAAGGAAAAGCACTTCTCAAATGAAGAATATTTGAGTTTAGCATGTTAATTAGCAAATTAATCAAAAGTCCATTTTTCCATACTTTTCAGTGCTGAGTAAAACACATTAATAATAAATATTTCTATCATCTTGTCCACCATCTAGTTTGTTGGAATGCATTCTAGGATTGCCTCTGGTATATAAGTCAAAAAAATTGGACAAAATCCTTAAAGCGATAAATAACTTTGGACAAAATACTTCACCGATAAATTAAAAATTCTGTCATTTACTTTTTAAATTTTTCCATACTATGGAAGTCAATGGCTATCGTCAACTGTTTGGTTACCAACATTCTGTTGATAACCAACATTCGGGGGCAGTCGTGGCCTAATGGATAGAGAGTCGGACTTGTAACCCGAAGGTCGTGGGTTCGAGTCTCAGGTCCGGCAGGAATTGTCGGTGGGGGGAGTGAATGTCCAGTGCTCTCTCCACCCTCAATACCATGACTGAGGTGAGACCGACCCCCCAACTGCTCCCCGGGTGCCGCAGCACTGTCTGCCCACTGGTCTGTGTGTGTGTGTACTTGGATGGGTTAAATGCAGAGCACAAATTCTGAGTATGGGTCACCATACTTGGTCACACGTCATACTTGGCCTCTCTCTCATTCTTCAAAATATCTTCTTTTGTGCTCAACAGAAGAAAAAACCTCAAACAGGTTTGAAACAGCTTGACGGTGAGTAAATGATAACAGAATTTTCCTTTTTGTGTGAACTATCCCTTTATGACTAGGCTTCTGTGCACCACACAACACTCCCACAAACACATTTTCAGCACCAAGGACAGCGAAAACATGCGGCTGAAAGGCAGAAACTAGTCAGGCACAAGTCTTGACAAACAACACAATCCACATGGAGTTCATCAGCGAGAGCTAAATAAGACATTCAGGCAGCCTTGAATGGTATGCTGGCTAAAGGTAGAAAGGCTAAAGTTGTTTTTCCGTTTGCTGTCATACAGACTTAGATTAACCTGGGCCACTGACATACTGTGGCTGCTCGCAAACTACTTCTTTTCTCATGCTGCAACTCAATGCCACCCGGAGTGACTCCCCACACACCTGCACCTACATATATGGATTTCTTTTTTATGACACCGCTCCCACGCGCTGCCATTGCCCCCACAAACGCAACTTGCTTCACATTAATGCAATTAAAACAGCAAAAGGCATATAAACCATTATGCACACCAAACACTTTGGTTCAATTTAATTTTCAAGGACATTATAAGCAAATCATTTGCTAGTGTAAAAATACTAGATGTTAATACACACACAAACACATGCACAAACAGAAGCACAAATATGCATATTCATGTTTTCTCACCCTTGCACGCACACACACACACACAGAACACAAACCATTCGAAAGCCGTAATTACTCAGAAATACGCTCTCCTCTCTAATTAATTATGGGATTTTTTCCCCTCTAAATTCCTCAGAATTTGAAAAGCCAGAGTTATGAATTGTATCTCCAACTACTGTCAGACAAACATTTGTGAAGGAGCTGTTCACAGGAACAAGCTGCAGTTGGCATCCATCATTCATCTCTCCACAGGTGCACATTTATGATGGTGCATCCACAAGCTGAAAATCTGATCTGATATGATTGCATTACAAACATTTTCTCAAACGAGGTATATCCACAGAGGTCAAGCACAGAATGTCGCAGTCTATCAGTGTTTACGTGGTGACAGCACACAGAAATGGTTATAAGACAAACTGTACTATTGATCCGCTGTTGCCAACAAACAGTGGACTGGTAGACCATGACTAATGACTCGCTCAAATATAATCTAATGATTACATGCTCAATAATTAGACGTTTATAAATCACTACCACAGCCGGTCTGTAAATACGGGCAGTTACAAACCAGTAAAGGTTCTGTTGGAGGAAACAGAGAGACAAAGAAGCCTCGTATATTACAGTGTAATTGAATATTTGCTGTCCACATGACATTTGGAGCCGAGCAACATATAATCAATTGTGAATTGTAGTAAATGTTGTAAAAAAAGAAAAAAAAAAAACATTACACATATGTTTATGGCAACCTAATCTTGTGGTACAGCAATCTGATACCACAGATGCCATAGGTTAAAGTTCAGCAGCTCTGCTTGTCAGTAAAATCGGATGGGTGAGTTACAGATAAATGTCTTCCTCTGAAGGTCTCTCATCGTGAAATATTACAGCACTGCTTATTTGATTTTAGCATTTGTATTCAATAAAGTGATTCAGATGTCTTTAAAACTAAGGTGAAATAAGGAAATAAGCCAGATAAGCCATTTTTACAGTGATTTTACCATGGGTAAAGAGTGTATTTAGGCACAACACAAATAAGACTGCCAAAGACCTCCTTAACTGTATTAAAATCACTGTCACACATGATCATATGTCTTATTGCTTTTATAAAATACCAGCTACAGCAATATAACTAAACTATGGAAGCCACATGAATATGGAATACCTAAAAAGTAATTGTAAATGTAAAATCGAAAATAAAGTTAAAGTTTAATGTATAAAATCACAATTTTGAGATACAGAATTGCATAAAATGACAATAATGACAATAATAATGTTGTTGGTGCGGTAATATAGAATTTAACGGATGAGCTGTCACAGGTATGTCTATCAGCTTTGAACATTTGTTTTATAAATATAAGATAAAGGGAATATCTTTATTTGATTATTGCTGTGAGCAGAAACTGATCCGCATGTTGAAATTCTGGTGGCAAATGCAGTGGCCATATTTCTTAATCAAGTTTCAGTCTAACTCCCATAGGCTATAAGCTCCCAGTTTCCTCTGTACTGGTGCAGAGAGAGAGAGAGCAGGGGAGGAACACTACATGATGAATGGAGAGAAGATGACTGATCGGATGACATGAGGCTTTAGGGTATATCTCCCCCCCTCGCTCTGGTGGACAACTGAGCTCTTATTATCCATCCAGCTCCCAATCCACACACACACACACACCACCGCAAGCACAGTCCAGATTACAGACACAAGTATGCAGAAGTGTCACGCACCTATTTATTTTGAGGTGGCACCAGAGGCAGTTCCAACTCGCTTGGCAACGTGGTTGAGATAAGACATGACCTAAGGGGGAAAACACTTTTTAACAACTTAGTAGCTTAATATGTAAGTAAATGTAAGATAGTAAAGTCTATTGGGCTTGCTTAACACGAAGGGAAACTCAGGTGCACATCTAATCATACCGCATCTATTTTTTTGTTTTTAATTAACCAAGCAAACTAACCAAACCTGACAGCTAGTGATCATCACTCTTTTTCTTTGTATGGAAAAGATTGGTTTTGACATTTTGATCAACTGGAGTTTGGAAGGTGTGACTTGACTGGACTGACCACATTTTTGCATTTTGAATGTGTGACTTCTAACACACAATTTTAGACAAACACCTAACATAAATATATAATTATATTTTAAATTACTTATGTATATTTGGAAGTTCCATTTGGCTTAAAGGCGTGGTTGATTGCGATTTCACTTTTTTAACGTTAGTTAGTGTGTAATGTTGCTGTTTGAGCATAAACAATATCTGCAAAGTTACGAAGCTGAAAGT
>JAFVLL020013425.1:0-20051 GCA_021397915.2 Tor tambroides | reverse complement strand
GTTACTTTTTTTGTAGCCCACTGAAACTGTATCGAACAATTTTGCACATTTTTTATTGTGCATCTTTTTTTTAATGTAACTTTCAAGTAACAGTTTTCCCACTCAGATTGAATAAAGGAGCTTCATTATACTCTAATTTAGTTTTACAAAACTCCTTGATCAGTGTATATTTAACAAAAATGTAGGCATTTGAATCAAATGTATACATACATAAACAGCTACCGTAACACCCCGTAATGTAAACACCCAAATAAATAAAAAATACTTACCCAAGTTTAGAGAAGAAAATCAATGACCACGTCGAAAAACACCTGCTGTAATCAAACTAATTCTCATTTTTAAAAATAAAAAATAGCCTAATGCAGTACTTTTTAAAAAAAAAAAAATAATAATAATAATAAAATCTATGATCAGTCTAGTCACAATGTGGTCAGTTCCTCTATTCGCTAAACACAAGGAAGTGAAGAGAACATTATGAGAATAAAAAAAAAAATCCGGAAGCAAAATTATCTATGCAAAATCCCCAGGAAAGAGACAGCGATGTGTGCACTACTCTGTCAAACTTTTGTGCCCTACTGTATACGTGAAATACACCAAAAACGCGACATCTTGATACAGGAAATCGTTTATTTCAGTGACGGGTGTTCAGGTTGATCAAAGTCGCATGTGTGCCATTCGACGTCATCGTGACATCACGTCTTTTTCTCTCATTTAGTGTTTTGTATTCTGTAACCAACCTGTTAATGACTCTGTCAAACTAAATGTATGATTCTAAATGCAAACCGAATGCCCTAAAGCGGTTTTTAACTCTAAAAATATGAGCATACTCTCTAAATAAAGTCTGAGGTGATATGAAAATGAAAGCACCTGTTTTTGGCAGCTGGGCGCTGGCTAGCAGAGGAAATTTGGTCGTCCGAAATTATTGTAATGACTGAGTTCCCAAAAATGTATTTCTTTAAACATGCGAATAAGAAAAAGCTTCCGGAGACTATAAAGTAAACTTCGCTTTTATGTCCTAGCTGTGCTTTTCTTACCCAGCGTTACTTTACTTCTCCAGTGCATTCCACTGTTCATTTGCATTCAGAATGGATGAAAAGTTCACAGACGAGAAGAGGCAGTTGGGTTACGTAACAAGTGTATGCGAAAACTATAAAATATGACCATTGTAACTTACTGTAAAGATATAGGCTAACTTACTTCCTCCTGAAAAAATGGAATTGCTATATACCAAAGGGGTTTCACTAATTGATGCCATAAAGCAGATTGATCTAGGATTGTTTGTGGTTAAATAATATGAATAACTCAAAACACCATAAGCAGCAAACAAGAAACAATAATCTGCATATTTTACTGATTTAACTCAGGGAGGCCTATAGCATCTATCAAAGTTACAGTTTAAAGTTCATTACACAGGATCCAACCACTCTGAATTGACTGAACTCTGAAAACATAAAATCAAGTAGAAATTATTGTGATGAATCAAACAGATGGAAACAAATCACAAAACTGTCATTTTTATTACCATATTATTTATTATGGTTTTGTAATATTATCATGATGAATCTTTATAAGAGAACTGAGGGAATCTTGAGCTTTCTTTAAATTTTCATTCTGAAAAATGCATCTTTACATTTATGAATTTGGCAAGTTTTTTGGGATGAAACAAATCATAAGCAAAACAAATATGTTTTATGTATTTATTTATTTTCCATTTAATGAATGAATCTTCCAGTTTACAGACACTAAAATTATAAGTCAAGACAAAATGCAAATATATAACATCCAGATACTTGATGAGAAATGTAGACTTTAGTCACACATTGTCAATACTCAAGTGTTGAACAGTATTTGACAGAATGTCTTTGTGTGCACATTTTAATATTTCACAGAAAGCAGGAAACCAGCTCCTAGTTTTTGCATATTAACATAAAAACTACACTGTATAAACACTTGAATTAGTGGTTTGTAACAGTGTGGTTTTTTCTGTATCTACACTAGTGTAAAAGCACAAACCAAACTAAACTCTGAGATGAAATACTGCTGGTTTGATCTACACGCTGTCTTCATCTTTTTTCCTTCCTCACTGTTCCTCATCCTCCTCAGGTTCTCGGAGGATTTGGCTGTACAGGGTCTTCCCTGTCATTTCCATCATGGCCTGTGCTTCAGGATCTACATCTAGTATGCTTTTCTTCTTCTCCTCATCCTGAATGTCAACACAAACATTTTTTTAATCAAAATGCTAACCCCAAAAATACAAAATTTACTGTAGTAACATATTATCACAGACCTTCTCCTGTTCTTCAGGTGGCTGCCCAACGCCCCACACCTCCACAGTGTCCAGTTTGAAGTCCTCGTCTCCTGAAAGCTGAGGGCTGCCATATGTGGTGCAACATGGTCGAGCTCTACTGTGGCCATGTCCAAAATCATAGTCCAACCACAAGCCGAAATAGCCATGCTGACCACCCATACCCTAAAAAGACAGTTAACTATGAAATTTTGCTTTGATCCATAGTGTTGGTAAGCTGGAAACACTGTTTAAAGAAATAGATAACCCAAAAATGAAAATTTTCTGAAAATGTACTCACTCAAGATGTAGAGGAATTAGTTTCTGCACTGGAACAGATTTGGAGAAACTGAGCATTGCATGGCTGAATAAGTGCTTCAGAATGAGAAATTGAGAATAACATCACTTGCTCACCATGGATCCTCTGCAGTGAATGGGCGCCATCAGAATGAGAGTCCAAACAGCTAATAAAAACATCACAATAATCCAGCAATTCACACGACTCCAGTCCATCAATTTATTTCTTGTGAAGTGAAAAGCTGCATGTTTGAAACAAACAAATCTCACATTAACATGTTTTCAAGGTCAAACCATTTGTTTTCTTATAAACTTGCAGATTTTCACTTCACAAGACATTAATTTGATGGACTGGAGTGGTGTGGATTAGCTGTGGATTATTGTGATGCTTTTATCAGCTGTTTGAACTCTCATTCTGATGGCACCCATTCACTGCAGAGAATCCATAGGCAGTGTTGGGGGTAACGCATTGCAAGTAACGTGAGTTACGTAATCAGATTACTTTTTCAAGTAACTAAGTGCAGAGGCAGAGGCATTTTCTTCAGCCTGAGGTTTAATAATTTCACTCTTGGTGTGAAAGCGCATTTACAGTTGCCAAAAATATATTTCTGTTATTAAAAATACACAAGCCCAGCCCAGGTGACAAAAAGTAACACAAAAATAACATAATGCATTACTTTCCATAAAAAGTAAACAAGTAATGCAATTAGTTACTTTTTATGGGGTAATGCAATATTGTAATGCATTACTTTTAAAGTGAAGTGACATACGGCCAAGTATGGTGACCCATACTCGGAATTTGTGCTCTGCAATTAACCCATCCAAAGTGCACACACACAGCAGTGAACACACACACACCGTGAACACACACCCGGAGCAGTGGGCAGCCATTTATGCTGCGGCGCCCAGG
Source organism: Tor tambroides (assembly GCA_021397915.2). Classification (NCBI taxonomy): domain Eukaryota; kingdom Metazoa; phylum Chordata; class Actinopteri; order Cypriniformes; family Cyprinidae; genus Tor; species Tor tambroides. The sequence goes on along the minus strand of JAFVLL020013425.1, from coordinate 16,560 downwards.
GAGCAGTTGTGGGTTCGGTGCCTTGCTCAAGGGCACCTCAGTCGTGGTATTGAGGGTGGAGAGAGCGCTGTACATTCACTCCCCCCACCGACAATTCCTGCTGGACCTGAGACTCGAACTCGCAACCTTTAGGTTATGAGTCCGACTCTATAACCATTAGGCCACGACTTTCCTTTTAAATGTAAAACTTTCCCCAACACTGTCCATTGGTGAGCAAGTGATGTAATGCTCAATTTCTCCAAATCTGTTCCAAAAAAGAAACCAACTTGATGGCCTGAAGGTGAGTCAATTCTGAGCAAATTTTCATTTTTGGGTGTACCATTCCTTTAAAATGTATCTCACCAAACCATTTGGCATAGTGTGCTGGCCCTGGTTCAAGTACAAGTAATGATCGTTATAGCCTGTGCAAGTGAACACTCGCATGTAGGGAAAAACGGAGAAGAGGAAGCACCTGGAATCACCTAGTGCAAAAAGAAGAAGAAACATTAATTGTAATGCATAACAATGTATATAGTTTCTTCTTTCCAAACTCACCCTGGAACTGAGGTTTGACCTCCCAGCTTTGAGACACAAAGCCCCCGAAGATATGCCCTTTAGTGTCCTTTACCAACATGACAGTGGGACCTTGACTTTTGCAGTTGCCCACCAACCGGGTGAAGCTTTCCCCGTGTATGTTTGTGGAGAACAGCAAACTCCAGGGGGCACTGTGTCCACCTGGCAGCTGAGGTGACAGGAACATAAGAAGAGGTATATTCAAGAGACAACGGAAGTCACTCCAGGGAGCATACTGACACAGAGGCAATAGAGTTGGGGGAGGACGGGAGGGCAACCCAACTCCTAGACTCTCAGCAATCAGGAGCTCCAAAAACATGGACATTGCTGGGATCCGGAACAGCCAGTCTTCCAGACAAGGAATGTCACACGTATTCTGATCTATAGAAGCAACAAGGACTAATTATATTAAATAGTCTTCTTGGTGTGCTCTATATCTGTTAGTTACATTTTAATTCACATTATTCAAAAATACACTTCTTTTTACACTTCATTTTTTCATTCATACTATTCATTTTGATTTGAATTTAAAACAGTGTTTGTTACAGGGACAACCCTGAAGATTTTAATTCTGAGGTCAACTGTTCTGCCAAAAGTGTAACACCTTGAGTCTCATCACCCATGTGATCTGGTTGCCAAGCTCGCAGATGCCCCCTGTGGGCTAGTGTCTGCACTGTAGCTGAAACCAGGTCTTCCATAAACTATTCAATAAACATTAACATTATTAATCCATATTACGATATCATAGCAGCAAAAATGATGCTTCATTGTTAAACTGAGTTTTCTGTGTTTAAATGGTCACCATCACTCAAAAAACTAAGTGGTTTATCTGATTGTGTCTTTATTTAACAGTGTTCTTACAGTTAACTAAAACCATTAAAAATAATTTAAATGAAGCTGGAATGAAATAAAATATTAGCTGAAAATGTAAGCTTAAAAAACTGAACATATAAAAATAAATGAATACTATAATAATATATTAATACGTAACGTAACACTGATACTGAAATGCTTTATGTAATTAGATTCTGGTGATACCTACACCTCTGATCTGCTCAGTTGTGGTAGCAGTAGCCTTTCCACCCTCAGCCATTGCCAAGGCCAAAGGTGCACGTTCCTCTGCAGTTCCTCTAAGGATATCTGCCAAGAAAATCACTAGCTGCTCGCGACTTATCCCATCACCAGGGGGCAGTGGCACTTCTGGATCAATGCTGTGTATGCCCTGGAATACTCTCTTTATCACTGATTCTGAGGTCATCTTTCCCATTGTCATCTGAATCAAATAAAAAGAAAACTGAAAAGTGTTGGCACAGACATGCAACCAAAAAAATAGACGTTTGAATGACTTTAATCTCTTCACCAGTCATAACATTTACATTTATGTTTTTAGCACGTGTCTTTTTTAAAATATTGTACAATACTCTTTGGCCTATGTACAAACAGTGTTGGGAAAGTTACTTTGAAAATGTAATAGGTTACAGATTACAAGTTACCCTACTTAAAATGTAATAAGTAGTGTAACTTTTCAGTTACTTTATTAAAATAATATAACTGATTACATTTGATTACTTTTTGATTACTTTTCTAATGTTTTCAACTGTTAATCATTTTCAAGCATGTAAACCAGGCAGAGTTAACCTTACAGTAGTACTCAACACTGATTACTGTCAGACTTTCAAAAGACCTTCATCACTTGAATTAAGATTTTAATATTTTAATTTTAAAGGAGACATTGGATGCAAAATATCTTCATTTGCATATAAATGTGTCTTAGTGGTGCATAGACACAACCACCCTACAATGATAAAAATCCATTCACTCCTTTTTTTAATCCCCCAAAAACCTAAACAGTTATCAAGCCAAAATGGTGTCATATTGCTCAAGCCCCTCCCACGACCGTTGACGTACTGTCCCATATTAGCATATTTCCACCCTCAGCCTGTTGTACGAAGTCCGTCATTTTCTGCACGTTCGAGCAGCTGTAGCGACAACAATGTCTTGTAAGCAATGCAGGTGTTTTGTTGTTAAATGTAGAAGAATACAAGTGTCCTAATCTCCTCCAGACATTAGAGCCACTGAGGACGCAGTGTGTTAGCTTTTGATTTTGATGGTAATGTGCCAACGAATACACCTAAATTTGTTTATGTCTGCGCAAATCATTTTACTGCAGACTGCTTTCTGAATGAGGGACAATCCAAGGCAGGCTTTGTTAAAAATGGATCAGTACCCATTGTTCATGATCCAGCTACACCTCCAGAAGTAGTAAGTCTCACACTTTATATTTTTTATGGCAGCCATATCACCCAGCAGCCCAAGACTGGTCGCAAACAGCTAAACAGGGTTGAGCCCGGTAAGTACCTGGATGGGAGACCTCCTGGGAAAACTAGGTTGCTGCTGGAAGAGGTGCTAGTGAGGCCAGCAGGGGGTGCTCACCCTGTGGTCTGTGTGGGTCCTAGCGCCCCAGTATAGTGACAGGGACACTATAGTGTAAAAAGCACCATCCTTTGGATGAGACGTTAAACCGAGGTCCTGACTCTCTGTGAAAATCCCAGAACGTCCTTCGAAAAGAGTAGAGGTGTGACCTCGGCATCCTGGCCAAATTTGCCCATTGGCCTCTGACCATCATGGTCTCCTTAACATCCCCATATCTACTGATGGGCTTCATCACTCTGTCTCCTCTCCAATAATACGCTGGTGTGTGGTGGGCGTTCTGGCAATATGGCTGCCGTCACATCATCCAGGTGGATACTGCACACTGGTGGTGGACGAGGAGATACCCCCTCACAATGTAGAGCACTTTGAGTGCTTAGAAAAAGCAGAAAAGCGCTATATAAAGTTAAAGAATTATTATTATTATTATTATTTTCCTTTTTATGATTATTTGCGAATCGCCTTTGCTCTTCCAGGAAACACTGGAATCTAACAGTGCCTTTGAAAAAAAAAAAAAAACAGTTAATCTTAAAAAATAAAACATTTACATAAACCCATATAGGAAATAAAAGAGTTATCAAATAAGCATGTTATAAACTCCTGAAACATTGGTGTTTCATATTTTAGAGTACTCACTGCAATTTATGAAAGAAATCAATTAAATCTGTACGTGGGAGTGTGTGAAAAAAAATCAGATGTAACCCCCTTTGTAATCCTTAACCTTTCATAAGTAACTGTAATTTAATTACACATTTTTTCTCAGTAACTGTAACTGAGTTACTTTTATTCCATTTTCCATACTTTTTAATTCCATTACATGTAACTAGTTACTTCCCAACACTGTGTACAAATAACATCAGACAACATTTAAATGTGTATCTAATAACAATATACAATCATTTATAATTGCCCCTTCCATGAGGAAGTTTTTACTGTATGTGGTAAATTTGGAAATATGTGGGCATTTCCTAAAATCAGTTCCCATGTGGTTTTTGAAACATACAGTTTAAGATGGTGTTATTTTAGTATCACTGGGATACTATTATACTATAATATTTTGAATTTTCATTAAGTTTTTTTTTTTCATTTTAGTTAAAATGTCAGTGATTTTGTTGTATGTTTTGACATATTTATTATATCTATAGTTTTTATTAATTATTTATTTCAGTTTTAGTTATATATTTTAGTTTCACCTATAATAACCCTGGTTCAAGATGATGTCACACTGCACCAGAATAATGCCATGCAGTCTTCTCTAAAGCTAAGAATGACATAATCGTCAACAAACTTAATCAAATAAATGTTATCATACAACTCTGCAGCAATTTAAGTATAACAGATCTACTTCAATGTATTGTTATGTCACAGCTGCTTACCTTAAGCATGTCTAGGGATAAAACCTTCCCCGATTTTCCAGATGAAACAGAGGAGCCAGTTCCATGAAGCCTGTCAAATATCCCCTCTATAACAGGTCTCTCATCCGGACGGAAACGAGCCAGTCGTTTCTGCGCTACAACGCTGTCGGCGTTCCCCATCACCCTGAAATAAAACACTAATGAATGTAAAAATAAATTAACTAATTAATGGAATTAAGTGTCATGGGCACAACGCAATACATAAAATATATATTCAGTTACCGACTGACACTAAGTGCTAATGGAAAAATTTGAAATTCAGTGCACACTGGAGTTATGAAAGACTGAAGTGGGATTTTCAAACCTAGTCAGCGGTTCAGTTTTACATTTCGACTCACGATGTAAACAAAACGCACACACACAATTATTTCCTGGTTCTGCACTACATCACGCGCAGAGGACCAATGAATGGTGAGAAACTTCTAAATGCGCTGTGATTGGCTGAATCAGAGTCGCGTCATCCGTGGAGTGATAGTGATAGTGGTTATCCTAGAGGCAAATTAGCTGGAAATTGTATCAAAAGTAATAAGAACGAAGGATACTATTACATTTACCAGTACTAAAAAAATACCACTTGGTTAGATCTCATTGAGCTACTTTTTCTACGGCAACCACTTTTTAATCTTAGTTTTTACATGAATATTATGTTTTATTAATATTATTTATAATAAGGTAATGTAAGTATTTGTGTAATACTTTCAGTTTATGGCAAATGCTGTCTGATTATATAGAAAAGTATCTGCATCAGGGTTTTGAAGACTACAGAACAAAGCATACACTACTGTTAACTGAACTTAATCGGGGTTTGCAAACTAGGGTCCGTTGAATAATTTATAGAAAAACAGTGTTAAATAAATAAAACATCTACAGTAAAGTAATATAGTGATTAGAAAATAAACGCAAATTATATATTTACATAATTATGAATATTATATATTTATAATATATATTATAATTTGCTCATAATTAGATAGAATTAGTTTGACAGCTATATTTTTTAAATTAGTTTGATATTTTTCAGTCATTGGGAGTAACGTAGTGTCTCTTGTTGTCCACAAGAGGGTAGGCTAACACAGCTATTTAAAGCATCAGCTTTGTCTTTTCCGTAGGGCTTTACAGATCTTTCTCAGCAGGCGATGAAAAACGCCTTTTAAGGGCATGAGATTCATATGAGATCTGGGCGTGATGCCCGCTGACGTTCAGCAGTCTTTACCAGAAGTTTTAAAAGAAGCCGTGTAAGGGCATTTCCTTAAACTGAAAGTGTTAGTTAAAAAAACAGAAATGGAAATAGTCAAATCAGTTGGGAGGGATAGAATTCACTCCGGTGCGACGGAGACCGAAAGACAGGCTATCATATGCAATGAATGAAGCGCAAAACCTCAAGGCAACGCAAATGAATGCTCTGCGCATGCGCCTCAATCATCCGCCCAGCATGGAGGCTTGTTGAACTCTGTGCCAGTGCTCAGGGCTGAGATTCTCTACTGCTTTGTGGATTCCTTACTTCTCTCAAGTTGGTGGAAGCTGATCATTAACTGTCAAATGTACATGCACACATTTGTTTTATTACATGGATATAACGTTCTATTAACTTAAATGTTTTCTATCCCTTATCCCTATTCTGAAACTAACCCTCACAAAACCTTTCTTAATTTACATCTCTTAAACATCATTCAGTATGTTTATTTGTGTTTTTGTGACTGCTCCCTACAGTGTAGATGATAGTTTTTACTGTTCTTTAAAGCCAAAACCAGCCGCCACACAGAGAGACGTTTACTAAAATCAAAATGAATAGGCTATAGAAGGGCCTCTCATAGATGCATTGGTTTTCATGCCAAGACAGTGATATTTATTACATCCTACCCTTAAATCTAACCCTCATACCTCTTGACATTAAATTTCAATCAATCAAATTAATCATTTGATTTAAGCATGATAATTTATGAGCTTTTCAGATTGTGAAGATTACTTCAAATGTCCTCACAAGTCATTTTGTGACAAACACTTGGAACATTTGTAGTAATGAATAAACTAAAATTGGTCAAATGTTTACTTCATGAGAATTATCTTTAAGTAAAAGCCAATATGTGTGAAGGTCACAGAGCATGTGGACTACTATGTGAACTTCACATGATGGGTTTTTACAACCTAATTGTACATTGTCAGTGTGTACAGTGCATTCTCTAATAAGCAGGTGTAAACAGCAACGATGCAGCTGTTGTGCTGCAAACCAACCTGCTTACGGTTTGTACATGCATAGGCCTAGCCTTTTTCAATTTTGTCGTTCCTGTGGAAGTTTGGTGCCCACTGAGCATGTAGAATCAAATGTGACAGCATGTGGAGAGAAGTACAAATTCTAATTTATTTCATGAAGCATAACTAATGTGCTGTTGATGTACTGAGTTATTTATATGCAATATTTAAATATGCTGTGACGATTCCTATAACAATCATGCCTCCTTCATAGCTTCGATATGAGTAATATAACCCACGGTCACACATAACCCAGTGTTTTTCCATTATATATATACAGTATATATTCATAAGCTCATAAATTCCCCATAGCCTAATCTGTATCTTGTAATACAACCACTAAATTGCTTATTATTTTACATATATATTTTACTATTACTATTTAATTCATTGTTTTCAAAATAATTACATTCTAAATGTTAGCAATGTTGCATAACACAACTATTTGCATTGAAAGGTCATATTCTGTAGTTCTGTGTGTCTTTGTTAAACATGTTTCTAACAGGCGCAGACACAACCTGAGATAAATGTTACCATTTTAAATCGAAAGGTTTCTCTGGCAGTAACCATGTGGCAGCTCCAATCTGCAAGTTGAGGCATGAGGTTTCTCGCTTTCTTTTCGGATGCTTCTTCTTTCTCCTTCCTTTATCTGCCACTGTCTGCCACAGCCCTATATGGTAAAAGTCTGTAGCACACTCAGTATACAGGAAATGGTGAAAACCTTAGCACCCACGCTCATGCAAACACGCTGTGTTCTCTGTGGTGCTCATTTGTGTTTATACTTAACCATATTACTGTTATCAATGAAACACATTGTTTGATAAGAATCTAACAATTCGCTCATTAAAAAAAAAAAAACACTCTTTGTTTATTTCTTCTTATCTTTTGTTTTTCTGTCAATTCTGCCTTTATTTGCATGCCATCACATGCACATTAAACTATGTCATGAAAGTGCCTTCAAGTGTGAATAATGCATAGCACCTGTATCTGGTTAAAAATATCAAGGGCTCTGTGTTAAAAATAGTTTTACTTATGCCCTAACTCTTGCACACTAATTTTTGTTCTCATTTTAGTACAGCTATACAATATAATGCTGTATATAATATATTGACAATTATTTTCCAGTACATATGATACACTATCTTAAAATTTAAATGAACCCTTCATGAAATATGAGGTCAAATGGTTTGACAGGTATTTTATTATAGGGGGTGTACTTGAGATTTCAGATAGTCATAATTAAACTGCTGAGTTTGTGTGGGGCTATAAAAGCTGACCTTTTATTTTGATCTTCACGCTTGACCTTTCATCGCATTGTGTTTATCTCTGCATTGGATTGCAAGAAGTGGGCCTGATCAATAAATGAATAACTTTATCCAGCTCATTGGCCCATATTCTAAAGAGCTATAGCCCAATTAAATGGACATTTAGTGAGCTAACACTTCAGGGAGATTGATAGATTTGTTTGGAATAATTAAACTGAGCCAGATACAGATTATTCTGTTTAGGGTGCTTCCTGTTTTAGAACTGAAATAATCTGTTGGTATTTGGTTAATGTTTATAGTTGCATTTATGAATCCTTGCCGTGTTGCATTCTCATGTTACCTTCTTTAATCATTACCGTTCGAAAAAGTATGGTCAGAAAGATTTTTTTAAAGATAAATAAAAATGAAGTGACAGTAAGAAATTTTACATTGTTATATATATGCATACAATATAAGCACTAAATCAGCAAATTCTTAAGGATCATTTGACACTGAAATAATGGAATATGGAAACTGAAAAAAATGGAATAATGGATGCTGAAAATTCAGCTTTGTCATCACAGGAAGTTACATTAAATATGAGGTCTTAAATTAGAAAACAGTTGTATACTATTTTTACTGTATTTTCAATAAATGCAGCCTTGGTGAGCATAAGAGACATATTTCAAAAACATTCTAAAAAATCCTGTTGACCCTAAACTTTTGAACAGTAGTGCGATTCATTGTTTGCAATTAAATTTTAAAAAAATTATATTATATTATTGATATATATTATATCAAAAAGCATATTTTTTTGTACAGAATACTTCACATTTAATGGGAAAAAAAAGTTTTCTGACACTATGTAAAAAATAAAAATTCATTGATCTTGGCTGGTCAAGTCCAAACTGACTAATAAAAAAACTTCTTTTTTTTCCTTTTAATATTGCAGATTAATTTCTACCCTGAATTTGAGACATTTTCCAGACCAATTAGCATTTCTACAAAACAAACCTTCATGAAGCTCTGCTACATTCAAGAGGGGGCTGAATCCAACCCACGACTGAACATACGGTCAGTGAATGATGGGAGGCTCTTGGTCTAAAGAAGGGTGTATTATATTATTTTATAAATGTGTAAAAATATTGCTGTTTTCAAATAGCTCCAGAACTTTCAACATCTGTGGTCAGCAACACATGAGAACAGTGCAAGTTGGATTGTTGGGAACACACCTGCTGATGGGGACCCTACTATTGGCCAGCAGGTTAGTGACAATCGGAGGACTGAGCCAGGTTTGGCTGGTTGGAGTGCATCTTGTTAGCTCATGACAATGGCAGCACTGTGCCAGAGCCTGAATGGTTCACAGGAATATTGCGAAGTGACCCATTCACTCACTCTCAATGGGCGCCCCTTTCTTGCCCCAGTTAAATCCCATTTTCCTCTTCCCTCAAAGCCAGACTCAACCAAACTAACCAGCAGTCCCTCATGTCATTGTCGCTAGATTTCCTGTAGACTTAGGCCCAGATGTAAATAAAAGCATTTGTATTTAAACAAATTTCCCTTAGCCAGCACCTTCGAAACATCAGAAAACTCTATAATAAGGCAAAACAGCAGATCATTGTGTAAACCCTGCCCTCCACTTGGGTTCTTCCAAGAAAGCCATGAAAGGTTAACAGAACACTGTGTTTATTCTCGTCAGACTCCTCCTACTCTACTGACTTGACTTAATTGGCAATCAAAATAGATTTCATGTAAAAACAGCCTTAAGCCACTAACAAATTTATTATGTAATGTAAGCAAATGACTAATTTGGTGAGCAAAGATATGTACAAACAATACTTATACATGCTACCGTTCAAAAGTGTAAAGTCATTTTTTTTAAAGAAAATAATACTTTTAAAATTCCACTTTCTTCAGTAGCACAACAGTTCAAAAGTATCAAAAGAAATTTGTACACACACAAACACACTTATATGTGTATGTGTACAAAATACTTTTATGAAATGCTAAATTTAGGGGTCAGATTTTTTCTTAAAGATATTAATAATTCAGCAATTCATCAAGACTAACAGTAAAGATGTTTACATTATTACAAAATATTTCCATTTCAAATAAATCCTGCTGTTACCGTTTATTTGCAACACAAAAATTTTAAGCAGCACAACTTTGAAAATAATGGGAAATATTTTTTTGAGCAGCAAGTCAGTATATTAAAATGATTTCTGAAGGGTCATGTGACCCTGAAGACTGCAGTAATTACTGCTGAAAATTCAGCTTTGCAAGGAATAAATTGCATTTATAATAATATATAATATAATAATAAATTGTTGTTTTAAATTGTAAAAAATTGTACAATATTACTGCTTTATGGTATTTTTAATCAAATAAATGCAGTTTTAGTGAACATAGAGAATTCTATCAAAAACATTTATTGGCCCTTAACATTTAAACACTAGTGTACATTTCTCGTTTGTAATATTATACCAAAACAATCATCACATGACTTCAGTAATGTGTGTGGGGTATGAAATACGCTTGAACTGGGAGGCCTCTGGAATGCAGGAAGGATCCGAGCAGAATAGCTGGCAGTGACTTCCTTGTGAACAAGACGCCAAAGAATCTTCAGAAACATGTCCACACACACGCATAACATTCTTGCTCTCAAACACACATTCTGTATGACAGAGAGTTGTAGAAAAGCAAGCAAGCGAGTTGTCAGAACACGTACGCCTCTCAAAGCTCCATAAACGGACAGGGAGATAAAGATAAGGACTAGGCTGACTGAGTGTTTGTGTGGCTTAAACAGGACATTCTTGATGACAAGATCAATACAAAGGCCTTCCTTCTGTGTGAGGAGAGACTAATTAACATTCACATGTAATTTATCTCATTAAAGTAGTCCCCAAAGTCACTCAGCAACACCTGCTACTCAAGCTATTCCAGCTAAAATCTGTTACAAAAACACAGCTGGTGCAATGTGGCTGCTAGCATATTTAAGCATGTTGCTAAGTGGCTTTTAGGTTGTTACTCACTGGCCAAAAAGTCAAAAAAGCCCAACCACAAGTATGGATGTACTAATATTATAATTCTACTCAATAACTGACAAACTGGTATTAAAATTCCATAGCATTTTGTCTAAATTAAATAGAAAAATGAAAATAAATGTTATAAATGTTTAATTTAGACACCACAATATTATAGTATAAAAATTGATATTAATTTTTACATTTGATAAAGTTTACATTTAACAGTGCTATTAATATATTAATGAATTTAAAGATTATCTTTAAGTGAGTGTTAGATGAGGGTAATATACATTTTCGTTTATGGTCGGTACGCTTTTGTTTTTGAAAGTTTTTTTTTTTCAGGATTTATTCGTGAAAATAAAGTTCAGAAGAGCATTTTTTGAAATAGAATTTTTAAAAATTTATATATAAATAAATAAATAAATATATATATATATATATATATATATATATATGTATATATATGAAATAGAATTTTTGAAATTATGTATGTGTATATATATATATATTTCAGGATTTTTCATAAACAGAGTTCAGAAGAAAAGCATTTGTTTGAAATAGAATCTTTTGTCTTGTTTGATGTAAAATTATAAATGTATAATTGTATACATATAATTGTATATATGTATAATTTTTAATAAAAAAAAATGTCTTTAAAACTCTTGAACAGCTGTGTAATTGAAATGGAAATGTAGGGAAAATGAGCATGTACAATTAAACAATACTGACTTGTATACCAATATATTTAAAAAAAAAAATTTTAAATGCTTGTCATTTTTAAAAGTAAAAAACACATCTGTTTTGTTGTTCATATCTGTGGGACAAGCAGTGCAGAACAAGTTACATGCCAAAGTTTAATAGTACTAGCAATGCTAAGCTCTACTGACCCAATTTAATCAATTATTAAGACAACACAAACACATAGATTTTCCACAGGCCCCAATTTCAGCGTCTACATTCCTGCCTCGCGTCTCTCTGTGCTACCAAAACTCAGCGTCATAAAAGCAGCCTGGAAGAAGCTTATAGATTATGGATTAAGCAATTATGCAGTTGGGCACACATCTGTTGGACTAAACGCAAGGCAGGGAGAGTAGGAAGAAAGAGATGGGGGAGGAGGAAAGAAGAAAAGAGGTTACAACAGAGGGGAAAGGGGGGCGGGAAATGTTTTTGGGGGTCATTATTGACAGGCTTTGGAGCAGAGCAGCTTGGCGTGAGGCAGCCTGACCACAGCGGTGGCCATGACAACCCCTGGGAGTCCCCCATAAGCCCTCTGGGATTGTTAGCATTCGTGCAGAAGAGTGTTGTGCCAAGCAGCTTGCATTACCTAAGCGATGCAGAGGCCAACTCATGCAAAATAGCATCAAGTATGGTAGCTTGATTCTGCCACAGGATGAAAAAATAATTAGGTAACTGTGACTTTTCATCTCACAATTCGGACGTTTTTTCACAAATTTGAGTTTGTATCTCACAGTTTTGACTTTTATTTCTTTTTGAAGTTGGAATTGCGACTTGTTAACTTGCAATTGCAAGACAAAAATTCTGAAAAGAAAAGTCAGAATTGTGAGATATAAACTCAGAATACAAAGAAAAAAAGTCAGAATTGCGAGACAAACTCGTATTTCAGACAAAAAAGTCAGTTGCAAGATATAAACTCAGAATTAAGAGAAGAGTCAGAATTGCAAGATTGAAACTCACAATTGCAAGAAAAATGTCAGAATTTGTCTCACAATTTTTGCTTTTTTTCTCAGAAATCTCAGTCTACATCTTGCATTTTTTTGTTTGTTTCAACCACAGAATAAAAAAGGTAATTGCAACTTTTAAAGAAAATTGCAAAATTGCGAGAAACTATAGGCCAGATTTACTAAACAGGGCAAATTCGCATTAGAGCGCAATTCCATAAAAGCGCCATTGAGATAGTAGCCCCTTACTGCAGAACACAAGATCCAAGGGGCGTGGTTGGATCCACATCTAGGGGGTGGAGATTGGTAGGTTTAGGGGTGGAGATGGGTGGGTTTAGGGATCAGGGGGTGGAGACGGGTAGGTTTAGGTATATGAAAGGTGGGAGGAGTTGGATCTAGATCCAACCACGCCCCCTGGATCTTGTGTTCTGCAGTGAGGACCATCTCCAGTGGGAGGGGAAAATTCTGCGTGTGATTTACTAACAATGTGCACATTAAAGAACACAGACGCAGCCAGATCATTTCCATAATGACCAGCACAATCTACCAAGAGCAGCGCAAATTAGCACCTGCTTTAAGACATGCTTTTCTTGAGCATTAAATAACGGCACTAACACCAGTAATTTGACGTGCGCAAACATTAGTAAATCGCGTTGCGTAATTCATTTTAATACTATTCTTCCATAAATTTTGCGTCTGAAAGGGAAACTACTACAAATTCAAATTCAATAAAGTCAGGCGCAAAAATAACTGTGTCCACACCTTTTCGGCACTAATTCTTCACTGCGCATCATGTACTGTTTTAACGCCAAAATACGGTTTGTATTTTGCTGTTAGTAGATCTGGCCCAAAGTCTGAATTGAGAAACTGAATTGTGAAAAAGTCGCAATTATTATTATTATTTTTTTTAATCCATGGCAGAAACGGGCTTCCATATCAAAGATTAATCACAAACAAAGCAAAATATAACACACAAGGACAAAATATCTTGAAAAAAACAACAATTTTATTCTGACATGATTGCTTTTGTGACCATCTTATTTCTTTTCTTGGCTCCGGAGGGATTTCTATTTTAAAGGAAGAACAACAGGTTGTATTTTTAAAGCAAATAAAACCTACTTTTGAATTTAAAAAAAAAAGAAAAAAAAGAAAAATGACATTCTTGGATATTTTAATTTAAACCAAAATGAAGGCTACACTAGAGAAATGGCTGCTCCTTGGTTGGGTGGAGAGTGCGGAACAGCCAATCAGAGCTATGAGATCCTTTAAGACTCCACCCCCTGCATGCAAGTTAGCCAGTCACAGTGCGGTGTCTGCAAACACACACATACACAAATGCACACATTCCATGATGTCTTCCTCTCCATGGGAGATTGAGACAGTAAACACAGTGGTCTGTATTCAGCGGGGAGATGAAGATTTATAATTAACCCCTTGGAAAACAATGCTGGACTCGTAAGCTCTCCATTGATTATGGAAGCGTATCACAGTGATGACAACTCTGAGCCAAAAGGAGCATTGTCAGAAACTGTTACAGTTACAAAAATGCCCCTGAAGAAAAAGAGAACCTCATAGCACTAGTAGAGATGACTTTGAGATGATGCACAGTACAGTAGATAGATAACTCAACCATGGCCAGACTGGCAAGAAGGGTGAGGTACGTATATTTATGTTTGTCTGTGTGTGTGTGTGTGTGTGTGTGTGTATGTGTGTGTTTGTGTGTATGAGATGACGTTTTCCTCTTCCTTCTCCTCCAACCCTATGGAAACCCGCCCCCAAGTTCTATTCGGCCTGGGCGTCGTAGTTGGCCCCGCCAGCCTTTTTCAGCTCGGTGCGGAGATACTCCTCCTCCAGCTCTCTAGGATCACTTATCATAAACTCCTTGGCAAAGTTCTGCATGGAAAAACACACTATAAGTGATGGAGGGAAAGGCATGTTTGCATGAACACACCAATTTGTTTACAGTGAAAAAGACCTTGAAATCAGCTTGTCTGGGTGTGTCGAAGTTTGTTGGACAGTTTGCATATGGCATGAGCGATGGAATCAGAGGACGCAAAACCCACCTGCACAATGTCTTTTACCAGTGTCTTGTCAGTGCTAATCTTGGCTCTTTGCAGTCCGCTGACGTTTTCGCCAATCCAGGTGATGAGGGTGAATTTGGCACGCTTGCTCATGGCATCGCCTGTCGTGATCCTTACAAACCCGAAGAGACGGTTGTCATCTGAGAGTCAAAGAAAAAGAAATTCTTAAGTTGGGCCATTTTCTGGACCACTGCAGCATTCTTTTAGGACTCTGAATTGATTAAAAATGTTAAATGCATAATTAATTAAATGAATCACATATATAGCAAAACATTTGCTGAGAAAAGCCTCCAAGATAAATCAGACTTTACTCTGGCAGACAAGAAAATCATTGAAGGACACATTATGAAAAGTAGCTTTAGAAGTCAATATTTATTGATTGACTGATTGATTGATATTTTTAATATATATACACTGAATAACAAGTCTATGGATAATGGACCTATTCACCACAAACTCAAACTCCACAAGATTACTTCCTCAATTAATAAAATCCCAACAAATTACATTATAAAAAGCAGTAACATAAAAACACAACAACATCATTAAAATGAATACATTTTAAATAAATAATAATAACTATCCACTTTACCATTGAGTTTGTTAATCTGCCTGAAAAAAAAATCTCTGTATGCCTTTGGTTTGTAATTATTTTAAGTCAACAACTTATTTCACTTTTGTAATCTGGCCTTTTCTAGTTAAACAGGATATTTAACAAGAAAATTGAGTGAAAAGTGAAGTGGAGCAATGGTGCCTGGAGGTTAGGAGTTAAAATAGTAAGTAGGATTCATTATGTGAACTGAAAGGGCAGTGCAAACTATTACATTTAGATAAGGCATTTTGTATTTGGAATAACATGCATCAATGAATCGTGAACAACAACACCCAGAATGTGATTTAAAGTAGATTTGGTTTGCTTTCATCTTGAACATCATAATAATGTGCTTCATTATTGTCACTCCAGTCCAGTTTAGCTGAACTTTGTCTGTTTAATAACAAGGAAGAGATTGGATTCGACTGAACACTGTCTCCATTGTAGCGAGTGTTTTGAATCTACACTATTGCATTGTTTTCTTTTCCAGAGAAAGACGTCATGATATGAAATGCAATCTGAGAGCATCACGTGCGAGCGCCGGACAGGGCTGGGAAATTTAAGCTCTATGACATCATACCATATGAAAAACAAGGAATAGAGAAAGTGGGTGAGGACAGGAGGTGATCTAGTTAACAGACTCTATTGATAAGGGTGATTTTATCTGTAACACTCCCAGTCTCTCTCAGCTGAACAGATGGCCACTTCCTCTCAAATGTGCTACAACTGCATTGCAGTGGCACTGGGACTAGATTCAAAGATAACATCAATTGCACTTAACTGTGGCGTGCCTCTGTTTAGACACTGACAACATCAGAGAGAGTATTATGCGGAAGAAAGCTCTTGTTAAACCATACACTAAATTTTAGTGGTGCACATCTTTGCACTTTGATCTTTATTGATCCGTGAAGAAAACTTCTGCTTATATGCCTAATAATTATAGCGATAAACGTACACACACACACACACACATACATACATACATATATATATATATACACATACATATATACATACATATACATATACACATATACATACATATACATATACACATATACATACATACACATATACATACATATACACATGTACACATGTATACATACACATGTACACATACACATGTACACATGTACACATACACATGTACACATGTATACATACACATGTACACATACACATGTACACATGTACACATACACATGTACACATGTACACATACATATATACATACTAGGGCTGGGCGGTATGAAGGTATATATCGTTACCGCGGAATGAAATGTGTACC
>JAFVLL020013424.1:0-30063 GCA_021397915.2 Tor tambroides | reverse complement strand
TTTTATTCCTTCTTAATATTATTCACCAAAGAATTGTTAACACTTATTTTCAAGGGAACAGCGAGGGCAAAACCGCAGTGAGACATCAGCTTTACAAAGTGAAAAAACCTTGAAATGAGATTAGATTTTCGAATGTCAGATTTGGTGTTTGTTTGCCAGAAATTCTGGACAAAGGATATAGAAGTCTGAACAATAAATTAAGTGTTTCATAAAAGTGTGAATAAAAAGTCATTTAGATTTGTATGACAGATAGCTTGAGGGTTTCAGGTTCCTTTCTTTTGTTTTAGTTTTTTATAATGTTGAAATGCTGCATTAACCACTTCTCATCGACCTCCTCCACTCTAAATCAAGTTCATAATTTGTTTTTCCCAGTGTAAAGGGATGTTGTTGTGAAAATGTCCTCATATACTGACAAGTAATGTTGACCAGGTGTATAAAATATTTCACATACAAATCTGTGAGAGGTAGCACAGGATCACGGTTCACCGCATTAGACCAGGCCGCGTGTTTGTGAACGCAACACGGCATATGGGTTCTATCACAGTTTTGTTGGTGCATGTAATTAATGGGGTGTGTGTTCACATGCCTGTGTGAGCGAGTGCGTAAGGTGGTCTGTTTAATTAATCAAGCTTTTCCTACTGTCAGGATGCCCCTCTGGTAATTTGCAACTCATACGGTCAAACTAACACAAGTATTTTCAGTTTTGTCTCATAAGGTGGAGGGCAGCATCATGGATGTATCAGTCGTGACAAACCCAAGGATGTAGAAAAAGGGTCTGCTGTGTTTTCTCTCTGAACTGTTATTCTGTCCCTTGAGGTCATGCTTTAACTTTTCCTGGCCTGCACTTCTTATTTTTTTTTCTTGTCTGTCTTTGTCATGCTCCTTGCCAGTTGTTTTATTGCATTTAACAATGCTGCCATTAATGATGCCATTTGAATCTTTTTCCACACACATCTCTCTTTGTACTCTTTGATTTGTTCTCTTGCTATTGTGAATGAAAGTGATTCATCTGAAAGCACATTAAACTTTTACACTCCCGTTAGGTGTTTACCCCTGTCTGCAGACAACAGGGTCAAGCAAAATCACCCCAGAACAAAATAGTCTTATTTCCCTTTGCTTTCTCTAACACGACTGACCCACAGTTTGCAGTTGGGTTTCAAACGACTTTCCAGACGAATCAAGATCTTATCTGTTTGGATACATATTAATCGAGCGGCCAAAGTCAACACATTTAACATATGCGCAGCTTCGCAAGCCCACCGTAGTGTTTTAACTGAAACCTGATTATTTAACATAGCAAATGATCTGTTTTTTTCTACATGTTTGAGTTAAGATTGAAGAGATTTCAGTTTATATAGACCCAGACAGAATAACGATGGAACAGAAGAATGGCCATTGAGGAAAATTATGATCTAAAGGAGCTGTCGGTTCAAACGACAGATCAGATTCTTTATTTCCTTTTATATCAGAATTTTGTTTCTCTTTCCAAGCATCTCTGTCTGGGCTTTTGTAATTGAACATTACGGTTTGGGCTGCATTGTGTTGTTTCTTCCTAGAACTATCAAGTATAATTTTTATACATCTGAGCAATTGGCAGGGTGCTGTACAAGTAGCATAGTGCCCAGCTTAAAATCTCGCCAAAAAAGCTTTAATTGTGAACTAATCACACATAGACCTGTGAAGAAAGGTTATTTATCGGACACACTTGGTGGAATATGTTGATGCTGATGATATGAGGACATGATGACAGTGTTTTAAGGAGCGTTGAGAGAAGGTTGGACGGCGGCCCCCCACGTTCAGCCAGCCTAGCAGCTCTTCTAGATTAACTGCATCTGCTCCGCACTTGGCCTGGAAGTTATTAAGCCTTTCGTATTAACCTTCTCCCCTAATGAGCGCCCTAATGACTACTGACACTTTTACGACTGCTGCAACCTGCCCCCGTGAGTGCGCGCATATACTTGGATTGAAAAACAATTACTCAAATGTGTAATTTTATTGGGGCTGTTGAAGAGTAAAGGGCTAGTTTTTGTTTGGGTCAATAAAGCGTATAACAATGAACAGAATAATCAGGGAAAAAATACACAAAGACAAGTCAGTTAACCTCTCTGATGCACCACTGACCCATTTTGAAGGCTGTTTAGAGTGTAGGATCTGCTGGCTGCTCAGTGCTTGAACTCAGACTGCAAGTTTCAATGCTGTTTGTGGCTTTTTGCACGCAAGCGGCTATATATCATAGATAGGGCGAGCCACTGCAGAGATGAGTGACTGAGGGCTTTAAACTCATTTAGTGCACATGATGAGTGAATAGAGTGGCCAAGGGACTACAGACCATCCGTCTTCCCTTTGACAAGGTTTCTATGTGGCAGGCAGACGGGGTCTAGTGGGGTCTGGAGATTAACATCCCCTGAAAATAAAGACTGTTTGAGTTTGTGGGTTCTTTTAAGGGGATGGAACGTTTGCGTATGAAATATGGCTGGTTGGAAACATGTATTGCGGTGTACTTTTTTCCTTTTCCACCTATATATGTACACGCATAAACACAGTTTTTACATATGGCTCTCAAACAGGAGCTCCACATTACTCAGTGACCCTGAAACACAAGGAATAATCTCCTGTTTCCTCACCGTTATAAATCAGCATCTTGCTCGTCTCCTCTATCACAGTGGAATAAGGATAGCACGTTTTGCACCGTCATGGGCTTCTCATGATGTCATGTGTGTGTTGGAAAGTGTGTGATGCATCAAATGAAAATGTGTGTTCTCCCAGCTAGTAGGAAAAACATCTGTTTTGTGTTCTCTAACATATAGATTTTGATTTGTGCATGTCTCATAGCAATCATTAATGGCTAATAGAAAATAGAAAAACCTTGGCCTGTCTTTAACAGGGCCTTGACATGCATGGAGGTATCGAATCTCTGTTGCTGTGTATTTTTGCTGCATATGTGGCTCAGACTCTGTGACTACAGAAAGAACAACTCAGGGCTTGTAGTGAAAAAGAGATGCAAGGAGGAGAAATGGATGACTCAAATTTTTCACTGTTCACTTTGCTTGGACTGGATAGTACAGTGAATTTTTTTTTTTTTTAAAGTAATGTTTGTTTATTTATATATTATATTTAATGTATTATATTTGAATGTTTGAATGTATAGTGCATGAAGTAAAATCTAAATATAAAGTCAATAAAATAATCAAAATAACAGTGCAAAATCCTGTTTTAATTAGCTGTACTTTTTCTAAACAATTTTTTGACTACAGTAAATTAAATTTGTAATCCAGCTTTATTTTGTGTACACTTTACACATTTTGTCTACACTACCTGTCAAAGGTTTGGGGTCAGATCAGCTTATTCTCACCAAGGCAGCATCTATTTGATCAAAGTAAAATGAAAAAATGTAACATTGTGAAATTTGCTATTTAAAATGACTGTTTTCAGTGTCAAATGATCCTTCGGAAATCAGTCTAATATACTGATTTGGTGCTTAAGAAAAATTTCTTATCAGTATTGAAAACACTTGTATTGATTTTAATATTTTTGTGGAAAATTTGATACATCTTTAATGAATCTTTAATATGAAGTTCAAAAGAACAGCATTTATTTGACATAAATCTTTTGTTACAATGTCAGTCTTTAAAATATTAACAGGGTTCCCACGCTTCTTGAAAGTACTTGAATTTCAGACATATGGATTCAAGGCCTGGAAAGTACTTGAAAACAAACATAGGTCCTTGAAAGTGCTTGAATTAAATTTAATATAAATTTTGTTTATGGCGCTATTTCAAAAATTGTCCTATATGTGCTGTCAAAGACAATGAAACGGCACTAATGATTGGGGTGGAGATCGGGTAGCGCGAAAAGAAAACTTAGCGTGTGTTGATGCGCAGCCTAGAGTTTCCTTAAGCCCGCTCCCGCGGAGTTTCTGACCATTCCCGCTCCCGCAAACATTATAATATTGTATATAATTTTCGCGCTACCAATATGCAGGGTATTGAAATCACATTTGAATGAGCGCTCGAAGTTCACTTTCACTTTCGATTTCGCGATCACACGCACTCTGTGTAAAGTGAACACGTCTTACAGTGCGTGCATAATTATTAGGCACGTTGATATTCTGATCATAGTTTTTTCCAAGCACATTTTACCAATTCCAAACCACATCTATCTTAATAACTATTATTACTTTTATATTAAATCATTTATAAGTGATATATAATTGTCCATGAAGACTGGAAGAGAAAAACTCATTATATTCAGGTGTGCAGAATTATTAGGCACGTTTTCTTTTACAGATAAAATGAGCCAAAAAACAGATTTAACTGAAAAATCAAAAATTATTAAATCCCCAGCATGAGAAATATTCTAATGCAATAAAACTAATGCAATACAGAAATTGCAAAGTTAAGACATGACCATTGGTCAGCGAAATGCTCACTGGGTCAGCGGGGTTAGACAAAAACAGGTGGAGAAGAAAAGACACACAAGGTAACTGCAAAATAATTAAGAATTAATGTGAAGAATTAGGTGTAAACCATCAAACCTTTAGTCTCCAGCGCCACCATTTTCCAGAACAACCTACCTGGAGTCTCCAGAAGTACAAGGTGTCAGGTTCTCAGAGACTTTGCTTGGGTAAAAAATCCTAAAAAATGACCCTCACTTAATAAGAATAACATGCTGAAGTGTTGTGAAATACATGAAGACTAATTTTTATAGGCTTTATAGACAGATAAGTTGAGAGTGATTCTTGAACGACCAGCACCACATCCTCTTGTACCACTGTTTGAAGAATTTATCTTCCAGAATCTAGCAGTAAGTTTTAGGAGCTCATTTTTAGTCCATCTCTGCAAGACAGAGTTTTCAGGATAGGAGATGGACTAAAAATGAACTCCCAAAACCTACTGCCTCATGGAGCTAAGGAGAAAATGTAGAACTTGAAAAATAAAAAAATAGCTTAGTGAAAAGCGTGTACAGTTTAAAAGCAAATAGAAAGTCCTATTTTTTTATTTATTTTCTTTATATTTTTTTGCAGATTTGCACATGTACAAGGTTTAAAATGTTCATGATATATCTTTAAAAAATATTGAAGTTTTTTGAAGCTCAAACACGCAGCTGCATTCCTCTAGGTCAAAGATGAAAAAATGGGATTTACAATAATAAGTGATTTACAAAATAATTTTGACTTGAGTTATTTATTAACGAGTAACGTCTCTATTGAGAGAATGTGCACATTTTTAATGTTAACAGGTTTTATGGTGTTATTACAACATTTAACTTCATAAAAACAAACATTTTTATTCATTTAAAAATTGCGAAATTCTTTCAATTTAAATCTTGTACAAAAACTACAGCAAAAACCAGTTTGATGCATATTTTATCAATATTTTAGAAATTGTATTTGAATATTACCAGTATTAACTTCAATGGATTTCATTAAATTCCTTTGAACAAGACTGCTCAAAACGGTCTAAATTTATGAAACCTACACATTCAAAACATTATTACTCTGAAATTTTGGTAACACTTTATTTTAGGGTCTCTTAACTAGTTGCTTATTAGCATGCATATTACTAGAATATTAACCATTTATTAGTACTAATTAAGCACATATTAATGCCTTATTCTACATACCTTATTCTACATCCCTAATCCTACACAATACCTAAACTTTACAACTACCTTACTAACTATTAATAAGCAGCAAATTAGGAATTTATTGAGGGAAAAGTCATAGTTAATAGTGAATAAGTGTTCCCTATTCTAAGGTGTTACCTAAATTTTTAATGTAAATGTTAAGTGTAAGTAAAATGTTTAGTACTGTAAGGTCTTTCATGACACTACATATGCTGGCGTGTGAATTCGATAGGTGCTTGATATAAAATAAATGGTGCTTAAAGTCCTTGAAAGTCCTTGAATCTGGTCTTCATGAAAGAGTGGGAACCCTGTATTAATGTCTTAACCCAAACTTTAGGACAGTAGTGTGTCTCTTTTTTTTTTTTTTTTTTGTCTGAAATGATACAATAGAAAAAAATAGCAGCATGCTAAAATAAAAGTTAAGCAATATATTAATGGGCTTTGTTTCTGTGTCTTTCTCTGTTTTGCTTATCTAGGTCCTACTGGTGTTGGTTTGAATGAGCTCAAAAGGAAGTTGTTGATATCCGATCCACAACATTTTAGTGTCACCATCCCACGTAAGTCTTTCCTTGTGTGTGTGTGTGCGTTTGTGTGACAGTATGAGACTGACTTTTTTTTTTTTTTTTTTTTTTTTTTTCTTGTCATACCCTTCACAATACTGTAGATTACCTTTGTGACAATGATTCTCTCACCTCATCAGTCACAGCTCTACTTGACACATTCCTCTGTCCCAAGCAGCAGCGCCCATTCCCTCCCTCCAGCCTCCAGAAACACACAATCCAGGGAAATACACCAGAGCAGATATTTTTGGGACATATAAATAAGCCTGCGATTTATGTATTTAAACAGGCCGACGCTGTGGAGAAATTGCATATTTAGAGGCAGGAAAGTGAGAAACAGAGCTTGAAAGTTTGAAGGAGTTGGAGACAGTGGCTAGAAAACCCATGACTGTTGATATAACAGTTGGATGTTTGTTACATTCGAGTTTGGCTTTAATAGATGTGTCTGATTCAGGCTCTGACACTTTGAAATGCCACTGGTATTAAAATCCCATCCAAAGCTTTTTGCCTTAATGCTGCCTAATTGCTCACAAATGTGACCCCTGCATTAGTCTGTATTATGTAGCCCGGTTCCTCTGAGACCTTACGAAGGATTTAGATTAAAGGGATGGATTCTTGGAAAGTGACTGTTTTGAAAGTGGTTTTTGGTCATCTTTCCCCTTTTATTTCAATCCTGCCAGCTCCAACTCTCATTGTTAATATGGAGTGATTAAACGTTGAATATTTCGATTTCATTTCTTTAAAGAAGACCAACGTGAACGATTGCTTCATATTTCCAACAACTGGGTCTTTTAAAATGCAAACCAGTCATGGCAGCAATGCTAGTGAGATTGTAGAATACGATTAGTTGGGAGCACTTGAACATTTTGTCTCCTCTCCAACTTTTACTGCTATTTTCCATGATCTTAGAATGAAATTCAAATTCTTTTGCCACACCAAAAACATTTCCTATGCCACAAAGCTAATGCCAGATGAAATATATTCTATTTCTTTCAGCAGTACAAGGGAGTAACTTTTTTTTTTCTTTGTTTTGTGAGCACCAGCAGTTGGAGGTATAATAACATGTTATCTTATGTCTGTGGTGGGCTGTCATCATGAGAGGGGGATGCCTCTTCATCAAATATGTGATGGGTTGAGGGCAACTAATAATTTACTCCCATCCCACCCAACCCATACTTTCTCTCTCGTCTCTCTCCCTCTGTCTTTATCTATAGTAAAAGGTGTCCACTTACAAACTAAATGAGGAAATTAGACAGCCGCTTGTCCATTCATTTTATGACCAATCGTACACTACTGCTGAAAGATTTTTGTCTATTTTTTTTAAAGGAGTCTCTAATGCTTACCAAGGCTGTGTTTATTTGATCAAAAATACAACAAATAGTAATATTGCAAGTGTCACACGGTCATTCAAAAATTATTCTAATATGCTGATTTGGTGATCAAGAAACATGGTTTATGACAGTTGAGAATGATTGTTCTGCTTGATATTTATGTGGAAAACCCTTTTTCAGGATTCTTTAAATAGAAAGTTCAAAGATAAGCATTTTTTTTCATAATATTATAAATGTCTTTACACTTTACCATCGATTTTGATCAACTTCATTCTTGCTGAATGAAAGTATTAGTTTCTTTAAAAAAAAATAACTCTGAACTGTAATGTGTTTGTTTAAAAAAAATACTGGAAAATTACCCATACATTTCATGATAAATAGAGTGATAGAGACCATTCAGTAGGGGCCTTGAAAAAGCAGAAGGAAAAAAGCAGTGGAAGAAAAAACCTGGAACAAGGCGAGTTGGAATGGTGATAAAGTTTAATAGTTTGTTTTGGAGCTGCTGGCGGCTTGCAGACGATTTGTCGGAGGTGTGTTCTACAGTGACCTTTGACCTCCCCGACACTCGTTAAACACACCGCTGTGTCTCTCCACACGGTAAACTCTGACCCTGGCTGTACCCGGCGGAGCCATGCTGGCTGGACTGGCACGCGCCGACTGATTTAAAGACAGGAGTTTATAAGCAGCTACGGGGCTAATGAGGGACAGCGTAAACTCAGTACAGTGTGCTCCTGGGGCTTTACAAGCAGCGTTACACTCACACTGCCCTTTAGAAGCCTTGTGGTGAGGTGAGCCAAGACAGACGCGGTGGGTGTGGCGTCAGACCTTGGAGAGGTGGTTTACTTTAAATAAAATTAAGTGGGAAATAAAATGCCCATGGGGAAACTCCCTTTAATCAAGGAAATGTCTGTAATGAACATTTCTTCACATGTACTCCTTGAAGCACCTTTAACCATTAAGTTATTCCACCACAGTGCTCTACGAAACCCTGCTGGGAATCCACTGTGTTTTCTTTCAGGGAAACAGTATCTAATGCCACTTAGGGCAGGGTAAAAGTATCATTTTTCACAGAGAGTTAATTGTAATCTTCTTAATCACATCCTGTGAATAATCCCAGTATTGATTGTTAAAATCTTATGATTGAGCTTTTACGTTATACCTATTTTTAGTGGCTGTGTGAAAATGTATTTGTAAAGCACCTCCAGTCCTGTACTGTACCGTATAGTGTGACTAGTGTAGTTCAATTCAAGAACAGTTGACTCTTATGAACCAGTTCTGTTTACTGAATCCAAAACATTCACTGTGACCAGTGTAGCCCAATTCCTGAAATAATTCACGCTCTTGAGCCAGTTCTTGTAATTCTCTTTTACTCTTCTGAATCATGAGCTGGTTAATCACAATCGATTTAAGATTTCCAGTCCTAATGCCATTATATATTTAAGTTTTCTGAAGCTATAGTAGAGTTGTTGTTTTTTTTGTTTTTTTTCTTCTCTCCAGTAATGTGGATGTGCTACAATTTTATGTGGATGGGCTTGTGTTTTGTAAAAGCTAGAATACACTACAGCTTTTGCCCAGATTTTTGCCCCAATTTACAGTCTTGCCAAGTCAGTTTTATGAGGTGATTTTTAGAACACGTAGTGCAATTTTTCTCTGTAACCATTTGCAAGATCGGCAAGTGCATGAAGTCTTGTGTTTTAAAATCTTTTCAGATTTGAAAAGTCATGTAGCATTTTCTATTCGATCTTTAAGTGTGAAACTATACAAAATCAGATACTTTGCCTTAATTACTTTCCCTTATCTTTCACAGACACATCTCGATCGAAGCGACATCAGGAAAGCGATGGAGTGGAGTATCATTTTATTTCCAAACACCTTTTTGAGGCAGACATTCAGAACAACAAGTAAGTTACCATCCGACACAGTCGCGCTTAGATTGAAACACACTGCTAGTTTGTATTATTTGGAACGAGCATATGAACGTTTCTTCTGTGATTTGGATTTGGGATGTGAAAGTGTACCGTCGAGATCAAATAGTCAGTATTAATCATTGAAGTTTAGTGGACCGCTTCCTTTATTCTCAGGATTGTAATTATGTCAACCGTAACCCTGACACAAACACTCCACAGTGAGAGAGATATAAATCTGAGAGACGGAGCCTCCGTGGCCAGTTAGTATTCAACACATCGTCCAGAGCCCTGACTGAACTTAAGTAAATCAGCACCCCAGTCAAAACACTGCACAACAATTTTCACTGATGTCGTCTGTCTCAGACGCTATGGCAAACATTCACCAGCTCTGCCTTTCAGCTGCCCACTATTCTTTCATTTTTCCACTCCATTTCCTTCAAGCAAATTGTGTGTGTGAGTGTGTGCTACTTGTGTAGCAGCATGATGTGGGCTCAGATCCCTTCTCTGTAAGCGAGAGTGAGAGGGTGTTGACAGGTGGTCTGTTTCTTTGTGTGTGTGTGTGTGTGTGTGTGAGTGAGAGAGGGGGATCAGACTCTTTTTACCCAGTGGTTCGTAAGCTCAGATTTGTATGGATGGCCTGGTGATGGATGTTTTTCTGCAGCCCCTCATCAGAGGATAAAACAACACAACAGGAACGGGTATAGAATGTCACCTCGCCAGCAAACTGGGCATTTTAACTGCCTTGTGGTGGAAAAAACAAGCAGTGGCTTGTTCTGTGGTGAAAGGAACATCAAATTGAGTAAACCACAATTATCAATGTTGAGAGCGAGCGAGCTCAAGCAGGTGGGCACGAGGGACTGCAACAGGGCTGGAAAGCCTTTTTTTTTTTTTTTTTTTTTTTTTTTTTTTTTTTTTTTTTTTTTTTTAAATCTGTCCAGATCTATTCATTTATTTAAAAATACATGAAACGTGCAACTCACAAATACAAAGACTTATATTATCATCATTTTTTGTAATTTTTAGTAAAAAATCATACATTTTTATATTAGTATGTTCATATATATCAGGGGCGTTTCCCTGCAAGGGAGGCAGTGTCTCCTCTCCTCAAAATTGGATGAAAAAATATTCGATATTACAAAAGTAAAACACCGCAGATATGACTAAATATGATATTAAAAGTCTAAAAGTCAGTCGTTTTTATAAAGTAACACTGTCCAACAGCGACACCCGCAGGTAAAGTTACAGTGGAGGCTTGCCTCCCTTCGGTCCATTGACTTTCTACAGAGACCCCTAGCGTGCCGTGACTTTTCTGGAGGCTCACTGAAATGAATGGGGGAAAATCACGTGAGAGGAGGCAATGCCTCCATCGCGCTATAATTGGATGTGATTGGTTCTTGTGATAAATCCCGCCACTTGTTTTCATGCGAGCTCTCGGTCTGAATGAAGAAAATGGCGTTATTGATTAATTATAATGTAAGTAAGCAACTCTCCCACTTAGATGTCACGTCAAAATGAAACATGAAATGGCTTGAAACATGATGACTCAGTTTTTAGTGAGCATTCGATTTGATGAAATGAAAGATGTATCTTCGTCCCTGTGACAATGTTTGTGACGGCTTTTATGACGATGACCCGAAAATAAGTTGACTATTAAAAAGAACAGCTGAACATCAGTTCACAAATAAAAAAACAGAGTGTCTATTTACAAGTGCAAATAGGCGGCCTTGTTGACAGAAGTTATTTATATTAACTCCGCCCACCAACATGTGATTACAAAGCAGTACAGAAGGTTATCTTTCAATAACAGCTCTAGTGTCGCAGATGGTGAAGTACATGTTGAAGTTGTTTTTGACGTGATCGACCGGGGTTCGAATCCGCGTTTTGCCGAACTTTTTTCCCTAACTTTTCAAATCAGATATCACGTCGGAAAGGCATGTATTTTCAATAATAATGAAGGAATTTAAAAGTTAAACTTAAAGTATCAGGTAGGGTTAGGGTAGGTGTAGGGAGGGATTTATTGTCCCAATAAGTTGACATCCATGTAATAATTTGAATAAAAATTATAATTTACACTCAATATGTTATTACTGCATACTGTTTTATAATGTACTACAATACTGAGGTGCAGGTAATTGCCACTATTTGCAATTAGTATAAATAGCAGAAAATCCTGCTAAGTATAAATAGAATCTATAGCTATTTGCACTTAGTGTAAACATTAAGTGTAACAGTGTTATATATATTTATTTATATAGGCCTATATAAATAAATAACTGCCGCCTCATTTTAAAACACCGCACGCCACTGATATACACACACATACATACACACAATGATTTTGAAAACCATATGAAACCAATACATGAAAATGTTATGGAAAAACCATGTGGAACCAACATATGAAAATATTGGTAAATAAACACCACATGACACAAATTTCCTGAAAATGGTTTAAATGTTTTCAAAAACCATATGAAACCAATATGAATACAAAGAGTACATTTCTAAGAACATTTTAAACCAGACAGTTGTATTTGACCAGTTGTTCATTATTCTGCCTTCCAGTGAGAAAATGCCCATTCTCATGGGCAAACACGACATTGGTGTTCCCTTGGAAAACCCTACTCAGGGCTAAAAACAGCATTTAAATGAACCCAAAAACCACAGAAGCAGCCTCCACCCCGCCATCCAAAACATGCACCGCATCAGGACAACAAATGCCACGACACATAAGCCCTATTTGAGCACATCGGCCTTTAAATTTAAAATTTAGTCACTTTAGGAATTCCTGGTACCCCTAAATGTCACATTAACACCAGCAAACCACCTCTTAGCACCCAACTAAATCAACTTGGCTCACCAGCAAAATGCCTTCAATGAAAGAGTGTACATGCTTTTAAAACATGTCTAACAGGAGAAGAGTGGCAGGGAGTCACATTAGCTTCTAAAAATGATCGCCCAATCACAGGTTGCTGTTAGACAGCATGGGCCCAAAACTGTGAGCGCGTTTATAGTTTTCACTTCAAAGACTTGTTGACATTTGGATTGATACTTGGGGAACAATAAAGAAGCCTGTACATACAGTGTAAAGAACATTTCACCAGTAGTTCCAGTAGTGGTAATTTTAGTGGCCTGAGTTGCATAACCAAATTTATTCACGGAATATTACAACACCGTGCTGTCGTAAGACTCTTTCATTCTTCTGGAATACTTTCCATATTCTTCCACATTTCATGCTAAGACGGATGTCCTAAAAATACACACTGGTGTTCTGTGACGCTGATCGGGGGGGGAAAAATCGATGGATTGGATTGAACGAGAGGCAGATTAAATACTGGAAAAGTGTTTGTTTGTCTTTTGTCTTCTCAGGAAGTCAAGTTACTCTTGCTGTTGGCATTCAAGCCCGACTGTGCTGCAAGGAAACAGGTGTTACTGATTTAAACTGTAACATAGAAGATTATATAAAAGAGCCTTGTGTCAGACTGTCTGGAATCGCCATGTGGGGAAGAATGCGAGTGATGGTGAACACACCGTGCGTGTCTAAGCAGCCTTTTACACTGAAAGCATCAGGACAGGCTGGGAGTAAATAATGGGTTATGAGTTTCCTGTCATTATCCTGTCCATTGGCTTTTCTTTGTATTCTAGGGTGGGGTCACATAGACCCATGGGCATTGCTTTTGCATTTAGAGCCATCAATCATTACATCAAACCTCTCCTGTTTTTTCTGTCTTTTCTTATGCCTCAGGTTCATTGAACACGGAGAGTATAAGGGAAACTACTATGGGACGAGCATCGACTCTGTACGTTCAGTCCTGTCCAAGAACAAGGTGTGCCTTCTAGACATACAGCCACATGTGAGTAACTCCTCAGATACACATTCTACCTCTCCATTTTACCTCCCTCTGCGTCACTCCATTCTTCAGTCTCTGTTCCAGATTTATTTTCCCTCCTTTCACAGGTGTGACATTCCACACTATTCCTCCTGGATAATTTCTGAGATCAGTGTGGGGTGTGTGTGTGTGTGTGTGTGTGTATGTGTTTGAGTTTGCACTCATCCTTTTGGTCTTCAGGTCGGGCAGGAGATCTAATGTTATCTCAACTAACTGTCCCATGTTTGAAGATTTCCTCAGGTTTTGTGTTATTCTGAGAGTAGTGTAGGGGAGAAGGATTTAGTTGGTTGAGTCTTCGCAGAACTGTATCAGTGTCCACACTGAAGTCAGCGAAAGACCTCCATCACCTCTGCCTCAGACATCTTACCTTGGTGGTCTGAGCCTGGCTTCTCTCTTGGAGTAGTGAGAGAGAGAGAGAATAAGCCAGTGACATGGTTGTCTGTATTATGAAACACATTCTTAGTGTGAAGAACCTCTCCTTGTCCTCTGGTTCTTCTTTTTCTATATATCTTATCTCTTATATTTCACACAGTGTGGCAAGTCTGTAAAACCTTTTTTCTCCAAGTTGAAGCGTAAATCTGATATGGCAATAATCTAAAATATAACAACAGCCAATTCAAATATGCTGTATGATATGATTTCAAAAAGTGTGATAATTTTGTGATAATTTTGTTGCTTTTTTGGCATCATGCAGCTTAACAGCCCTTGGCCACTTTTTGCTACAGTAAATGGTTGACGGGTTTAAATTTTGAATGAATGATCCCCTTAAATGTACAGTGGCAAAAACAGGCTGTTTAATTATAGGGCTAGGAAATGATGGTGATTTTCAAAACTAGATCACAGCTATTGTGGAAAAATGCTATAAAACTTTACAATATGCTTTAAAGCCCATGATTAATTCAGTCAGTTGAAAAATCTCCAAACAAAAAATGTGGTAAAGTTCAGTGGTCTGAATGTTTTGAAGATTTCATCAGGATCTCGACTACCTGAAGTGTAATGTGTCTGACCAAAGAGCTTTATTTTCACTCATGGAGTCAGATCAGTTGAGCTCAGTGTGAATCAGCTGCTCTGTTTTCTGTCAAAATGTAACTGTTACTAACAGTAATAATGTACAGAAGTATCAATGTCAAACTAAATCATGATGGCATGACTGATGCTGCTTTAATGACTGTGGTTCACACTGCTCTCTTTATCTTTCTCCCCTTTTTTCCACATTCTCTCTCCATCAGACGCTAAAGCATCTTCGCACAGCTGAGTTCAAGCCCTATGTGGTGTTTGTGAAGCCTCCATCCATCGAGCGTTTGAGAGAGACCAGGAAGAGCGCAAAAGTCATCTCAGGCAAAGATGATAAGAACTCATCCAAACCCTTCTCGGTAATATACGCCACACACAGCTTCAACTTCAGTCTGTCCATCTGTCATCCTCTCTCATCCTGATTGGATCTCTTTTCTCTCTCTCAATAGGTCATTGTGAGTTTTAGGTCATGTTCACTGAGTTTTCATTCCACTATCTCACATAGTTCTTGGTGAAATAAGAAATAGATTTCATCACTTACTGGCAACATTCACATCATTTATTATAGTCATTTTCCTTTTGGAACTTGCAAACAAATCCTGGTTTAGTGCTTTAACGTGTGTGTGTGTGTGTGTGTGTATATGTTTGTGTGTAACCGCTCCCCTGAGCATCAACCTGATATGAGACCCATGAGCTCACACTACACCTGTATGACTGCACTCAAAGAAAACACATGAAATCAATTAACACATACACCAGACCCTTACCCTGTCCTGCCGTTAGTTTGTGCTATGTGTGTGTGCGATATGGTGTTGAATATGCGGGGTATCTAATGACTTTCCCAGAGTTCAGCTCTTGCCTGTGTGTCTCGCTGTGTGTCTGCACCGGGGCCAAGCGCGCTTGCTACAGGATAAGTGACCCCAGGAACCTGACTCCACCACACGCAGAAGATTGCTTGATGCCAATTGTTACCGCGGAGACTTTCTATGTCAAATGCGGTTAGGAGCTCCAAACACATGCTCACCTGTCAACCTGTTGACCCAACAAGTGTTCAAATGCAATACATACTATTTCTCAGTCTTTTGCACAACACAGACCAGCAACAGTCACTCATGGCAATTTTGCACAGTGATTCAACTGGATGCTAATCATTTTAAAGTTATTTTTATGGGCTCTTTTATGCCTTTTGTTAGGATAGGACAGTAGCGAGACCGTATCGGTGCCAGTGCTAATCAGTTTAACACATCAGCTTTGGCCTGTTTATCCATTTTGATTTCATAGAAGCAACTTCTATCAGGCACACGTGTGTCAACAGTTCATATAGGCTGCAGTGTGACAAATGGATACACAGTAGGGCTGCACAATATTGAAAAAAACTGACATTGATTATTTTGGAAATCCTTTTATTTTTTTCCCAAATTGTTTTTTTTTTTTTTTTTTTTTTTTTCTGGATTCGCTTTTTTCCCAATTGAATTTTTCTAGACTCTGTTTTAATGGTTAAATTAAACCAGAAATAAATTTTTCTGGTAAATATTCCTTAAAAAGCCTTTTTTACACTGTCAAAATCAGCTCTGTTTTCAGCAAGCTGTTTTTTTAGTCCATGTTGCTTTAAATGCTAATGAGCTCTGCTGACCCCGTCCCTCTCTAGCGTGGGGTGACGAGCAGACTGTAAACTTCAGCCGTGAAACTGGCTAACTAGCACATTATTAGGAAAGGTGATTTGCAAAGATTCATAAAAACCCTTATACCTACTTCTTCTGTAGATGAAGCTGGATTACGAATGATTCGCGCGAACATAGATGTATTTATGTAGATCGGGATCGGCGCATGCCCTTCAAAATGAAAGTAACGTTAATCCTCTGCGTCTTCAGTGGCTCAGATGTCGGGAATAAATGACGACTGCTATATTCATTATTACATCCAACTAAACACTTCAATCGCTTAATCAGAGACATTCTTGTCTTCCCTTGCACTGGAGTCGACACAATGGCAGACAGCTCTCAGCTCACTCAGGGTGGGTCTAAGGTAAGACGGCCTTGTCAATCAACTATCGCCTGCGCAGAACTACATCATTCTGACAAGAATCTCAGAACAGCCTGATTTGAGAGGGGATTTTAAAACGGATTTTTTTAAAAACCACTGGGTAGATTTTTGTCATTATAGGATGGATGTGTACACACACTTCCATCACACATTTGTTCAAACAACTTGTAAAGTGAATTTTGCATTCGATGACCCCTTTAAGTAATGTATTTCTGTCACAGTTTATTCAAGTTAAAATGAACTTTCATTTTGGCGGCTTGCTGTGAAGACCTTTTAAGTTTCTGTTTGTATGATGATAGTTGTTTTTTTTTGTTTGTTTGTTGTTTTTTTTTCCAAAAGAAATGGTAAAATGCTCGTGAAGTGACTCTCATAGCAGTTCTAGAGATTATGTTTGTATTAATTCATGCACTCATATTTTAAGGCCATGCTTTAGAATGTGTATAGTAAACAAAATTTATTAACTCACCATTCATTCACTCAGAGACACAGAACATGCAGGATTCATATTTAAATAGTATTTTTGTAGCTTAATGTTCACAGGCACTACTCCATATCACGCTTTGAATTAAGTGTTCTCACCTACTTTTAATTTATTCATCCAAAATTTGGCAAATTCCACGACATTCCGCTTTATACAATAAATCCCATTTTTTTGACTGCATTCCATGATTCTGTTTTCCACATCATGGAAATCATAGGACCCTATATAAAGAATTACAGGAATTTTCACCCAATAACTTGAATGGCTATATTTGAGAAGAATTTTGTTTTGTTAGTGCATATGCATAAAAAAGTAATAAATAAAAGCTGTGAAATGGATTTTTATTTGAGTGCAAATCATCATTTTAGGGTTAAACGATTTGGAAAAACATGAAAAAATTTACAGGAACCAACTGAAACCTCTTTCAGTAACCATAAATGGGAAAAAAAAGATTTCTTTCCACTTGAGCTTTGAGAGGCCATGTTTCCACTGTTTTTGACAGTGGGATATGATTATTTTCAATATGACTATTTATGACTTTGAAGTATAAGAAATATATAGCAAGAGTACTGTTGTACTGTAAAATGAAGTATTTATAATAATAATAATTGCAGTTTTATTACATTTTGTCTTAATTTCCTCATTTTCAAATATTAAACTATCCAGCATTTGTTTTTGCGCTTTGACAGCAAGAAATACATGCGCTTCCAGTTTCAAAGGTGAAGTAGCACTAGCACACTGTTAGTTTGTAGCTTAACTTTGAGACGCTGAAACTCTGTATCATGAGCTGCTTGCGTGTACATGAACAGTGCTGAGCTTCACTCTTGATATCGGCAGTGCATGTTTATTTAAATAAATCACAGCCTTCGCTATTTGCCACCGCGTTAAACCATATCCCGATATCCATTTTATTTTGATATATTGTGCAGCACTAATACACATGCTCACAAGTTTATACTAGAAGCGTATTACATTATACTTATTTCAACAACTTTGAAACTGAATAGATGCTGGTCACATTAATTCAAACCACTGAATGTGTGATTAGACCACACCGTACTCCCCAAAGTTTTAAATTCCCCGAAAGCTCAAGGATTATGCCGTTGTCAGTGGGAATGTTGCCCTGGCTATCTCTGTTATAAGAGGAACTGTACCAAAGGCTGTCCACACAATCCTCAGCAACTTCTGCCTGCTTTCAACAGGTTGCTGTGGGTACTAGTAAAGGGAAAAAGAAAGCCTTCGTAGCTGGCAAAACTTAGCAAAAGCGCATTATAGACCCTGACAGTGTTAAAGGCACCCAGATTCAGCCTATTATAGGTACGTAAGAGAAATTGTGTTTGATGAAATGTCACAGACATATTTTATCCAGGACTTTGCAGTATTTCTTTCCCAGAAAGAGAGAGACGCTGCGTCTGTTAGAATCATGAACTTGAGCGCTGTCGGCTCTGTGCAAGAAAACAGGCATCCCTTTGTTTCTGTGAATCCAGTCTTCCACTCTATTGTTCTCCCTTTTAGTATCGCTTGTATAACATTAATGTGTAGAAGATCAAAATATCATTCTCTTTTTAGGAGTAGCAAAAAAAAAACCTTGGAATTTCATAAAAATGTCATCAGAGGTGGAAGAGCAGAGGGTTTCATTGTCTGGCATTAAATCGTCATAATGAGGAATGGAAACATAAGCTAAAATTGGAGGATGTTTTTTTTTTTTTTTTCTTCTTTTTTTTTTTCTTGTCCTGTGCTCAGTGAAAGTCAGCCCAGTCCACAAATGAAGTGCCCTTACTTTGGGAATATAAAAACAGGGACCTCTTGACGACCCATAGATGTCTTTTTTGAACTGGTTTAATGATAAGGGCAGGTGCACTTTATATGATCCAATAAAAATCGATTTTCCGGCAAGGATTGAGAGATAAGCAGACCTTACGCTGGCTGTGGAGGGGGGAGAGTGACAGGCAGCTTAGTACTGAAGAAATTCTTCAGTTTTTGAAGAGGGAAGACCTGGATTTTGAGTGAGAGAGCGCATTAGAACCTTTGGGAAATAAACAATCGGAAAGAAATGCAGAGGAAAAATAGATTTAAACCCTTGAAACTGATCAGATTTGGTAATAACACTCCCCTGGAGGCACAACATCTGTTATACCTCAATTAGCATGAGGTTTTTATTTGATGACAGAATGAAGAAAAAATATCTTCAGACCTTGGGCCAAACCTTTGACTATTTAGGCCAAATACAAGCTAATCCACCACGTTGAACCAGAGCTTTATTAAAGCCATGACTATGTCAATGAACTGCGACTGTTGATGCGTTCTGCCAATAACTGTCAGATTGAGAGACTGCTGTAATTTTCAGAACGCCAGCAGCTCTGTGACCCAAATGAAACAGAAATGTTGACTAAATCTCAACCCTTGATCAGGAAAGATGGGAAGGCTTCAATAGACAGTGGGAGGGGGAAGTTGCCGTCTGACAATGGTCATGCACCATGGCTTCGTCAAGCTTGCAGCTGTCTTGTATGCTAATGCCAAATTCCAACATTTCCACACTTACTATGTGCTTAGTTAGCTTCTCTGCAAAATTAAAAATGTTTTAAATCTGGTCAAAAGCTTTTGATTTAGAGTGACAATGTGTTTTATAGCGTCATATCGCGCTCAGTATGGATTCCATGTTTATGTGTTGTAAAAGTTGAGTCTATATTAGTAAAGCCACTCAAACCCTGCCATGTTCCTTGAGACTGGCACCAAATGCCAAGATTGCCCACATAAACAATTATTTAGGACCCACAAGCCCAGAAAGGTCAAAGGCCACGCTAGAAAGTCCATAACTAGCCTATACCAAGACTGTCATGTCATGAAAAGAGTTCTTAGTGGTGGGAGGTTGATGTGTTAGTTATAAAGTATATCTGATTTTAGCTTCTTGTATTTTTTTCAGTTTTTCTGCGATGTCAGTTTGTTTTGAACGATAAAAACACAAGGACTAGCTGTTGTTGAGGGCAGGCATTTGGAAAGGACATATGAGGGAATGTACTCAGTCTGAGCTGATTAGTCAAGAGAATTGGAAGCCTAACAGCAGCAATTCCACAATTGAATCTCAGTGAAATTGATGTGAAATGGTAACCTCGAATGTTACAAGGCATTTCAGACAGGATTAGTTCACCCAAAAATGAAAATTCTGTCATAATTTAGTTCTTTTATATAACTTAGAGGACTTGAATATAGAACATGAGTCAAATGGACTTCAGTGGTACTTTATTTTTGGTGCTCAACAGTCCCCTTCCAACTTTACTCGTGTGTAACACGTACATAGAAAGAATGTCATATGGATTTGTAACCAGTAGTGGTGCTCTAAAAATTTCAGCAACCCAAGACGGAAACGGAAAAAAAATTGTTTCCAGCCTATAATAGTTTTGATAGAACCAGTGACGTTTAATTAACGCTTCTCAGATGATGCATTTTGACTGTCACAATCTATTTTGTGCACCTAATGTGAATAAGGTACAAAAGGGTCAACATGTCAGCAGTCTGGATGCATTTCAACATGAGAAAAAGAAAGCTAAAGTAGCAAAATGTAAAATTTGTTCGACTGAAATACCAAGAGGTGGCTCATTTCCAAAGACTGTGACTGCTTTCATTTAATTTAATCATCTGAGAACATTTACACCCTGAAGTTACCCAAATTTAATTACCCAAGCTTTTTTTCGGTTTTTGACTAAATGACAAATTTAATTATATTTTTCAGTGTTATTGTTAAAAAATCGTTTTGGTGCATCACTAGTAACAACATGAGGATGCGTAAATGTCGACAGAATCGTCATTTATTGGGTGAACTAGGTGAAGTCTTTTCAGACATTAAAGCGATAAAGATATGTCACTCAATATGTGTTTTTGTTGTCGTTTTCTTCTTTTAATACATTGGTTTGCAATCAAACAGTGTCAATCTCTCACTCTGTACTGTTAGTGTATTTAGTGTAGTCCTGCAATCCACATAAACACAAATCAAAATCAAGATGCACTGAGGTTTGTTCATTTGCTTCACTGTTATGTTTGTCCTTGCCTTGTTTTTCATACATTTCTGTTTTTATTTTCATACAAAACAGATTCAAACCTTTTGTCAAGCTTCAAAGTCTTTCTTGAGTGAAATATGCAAAGTGAATACTGAATCCTGTATTTTAGTAATATACCTCTATATCTGATTGTCTATCCTCTGCCAAGTGGTCTCAGATGAATTTTGTGGAAGACTCATCTGAACAACAATTCATGTACCTGTATTGTTTCGTTCTGTCACTGATCATGAGTTTACAACCTGTGCTCTTATAAAACATCTCCTCCAAATGGACATTAAATATGTCAATCAGTTATGTTCTGTGGAGAGATGTGTTTTTGTTCATAGTCCCATAATTAATAACCGGTGTTTCCTTTAATAGTTCGTTCACATTCAGACACAAAGGGCCAGCGGGACAGACTCATCGCTCAGGACTCGCTGTCTGATGAAATGCCAAAACAAACCAGCAGCCAACACAGCGACCCATAATCCTCCAGCTCCCTCTCCATCACACAGTCCTGCTGCTGCCGCTCAGAGCTGATAGTGAGCTGATTGAATGTGACTGATGAAAGGGATGGATGACATGAGACAGGAAGATGAACAGGGGTTGAGTGTAGCTGGCCAGGAAAGAGGTAACCATGTTTTTTAAGATTGATAGAAGCCCACTTCATGTGTCACTAATTTCTTTGTGTTTTCACCCTTGTTCTTAGTATTAGTAAAGGGAGAGTTCACCCAAATTACTCAGTTTCTTCTGTGGAACACAAAAGGTGAATTATTTAAAGTTTTATTTTGGCTCCAGAACAACATAAATAACCCTAAAAGTGGTCTATATGATTTGTGCAATGTTTACCAAGTGTTCTAAAGTCATACAATATAGACTTGTGAAATCTCTGATTCATAAATGAACCATTCTTTTGAGTTGAATCTTAACGAATCTGTTCACCAGATTCACAAAACAGGTCTGAATCATTTGTTCATGAATCAGACAGATCCATTTGTCAAGTTCAATGACTCAAGGTTACACAACAGTTAACATCTCGCTGAAGAAGGTAATTGGTAAATAAAAATTTAAAGGGATAGTTCACCAAAAAATGTAAATTCTGTCACTTTTCTCGAAATATCTTTTTTGTTTAGCAGAAGAAAGTATGGTAAATCATGCAGATTTGGAACGACGTGAGGATGAGCAAACGTTGACATTTTCATTTTAATTGTGCCTTTAAATTGTGTTACGTTTCTCACAGACTTGCATTATAGCACACTGGTCATATTGACTCTTTTTATGCTTTTATTGTGCTTTTGTGTCCTTTTGAAGTGTAGTGTCCATTTATTTAAATTGGAAAAAGGGCAAACAGTACAGTAATAAAAAATAAAAAAAATTCCTGTTACATGAGAAAATTAAGTCATGGATTTGTGAGTAAATGATGACTGAATTTGAACTGTTCCTTTAAACATACAATTTAAAAAAAAAAAAAAATTTGTTTTTTTCTAAATTATGAATAAAGGCAAGAACCAGAAAAAAAAAAAATACTGGACTTAAAACAAGGAAAGAGCCCAAAATGTCAGTGTTAAAACATGCTTGAGCACGTCCTTACTCTTTTCCATCCATTTCCCCCTCACTTCTTTTCCTTTAGACTGTCAAACACAGGAAGTGTGTCACAGGACTGCTGATCTGGTGAAGCGTGGGAATGTTGGGATGTTGTAATGCTGTTGTAATAATAATAAGGATGTGTTTGTGTGTGTCAGGTAGAGACCATTATACCAACCTCCTCTGATTACCATCTTTGTCGCAACAGGCCTGTCAGAAAGCCAGTGCCACTTACAGCCATGACGGAGCTCAGCAGGTTTGGCAGGAGTAAAATGAGGAAATGAGAGAGCGAGTCAGGCCGGAGGGGGAAAAGACAGACCGTCTACTTTAAACTTAATCAGCACTGGTGCCGCCGCGCCTTAGCACTTGTCTGTCTGAAGCTGTGGCCATTGTGTTGAAAACGTTTTGATGCCTTGCTCACTTAGCACACCTCCTGATCTCTTTGAGGCAGATCCTGGGGTGAAAAGTCCAGCAGCCCCACTTAGTTTGTCTGTTCTCTATTCATTTAGTCTTTGTGGAGATTAATTTAGGTACCTCCATTTTTTTTGTTTGTTTTCTCCATGTGTCAGAGGTTCTCAGGATTCTCTCAGAGTTCCCAGGGCTCTTGTGATGGTGCCACGCTTGGCTTTTCATTCTTAGTTAAACCGTGCAAACGGTGTGGATGAATGATGGTCTGTTTCATTAGGAAAGGTTGTGTGTAGTATGTAAGCGAGACGCTCTCAGGAGGAGGGAGGAATGAGCGTCTTTATGTCTCAAGGTCGTGTTCATGACGTGCCCATCAAACAAACTAATGTGTGGCTAATGTGTTTTTGAGAGAAACTCATGCATCCAATGGCATCAAGGACATATTTTTGTCACTTTTTTTTTTTTTCTTAAATTGCTGGGGTTTTTTGTTTGTTTTTTTTAATTATACTACTGTTCACAACTTTGAGGTGAAATATTATTTGATTGTGAAATATTATTCATTTAAATAAAGAGATTTCCATTTTAATATATTTTAAAATGTAATTTATTTCTGTGATGGCAAAGCTTAATTTCTCGAGTCTTCGGTGTCATATAATACTTCAAAAATCATTCTAATATGCTGATTTTGTGATCAAGAAACATTTCTTATTGCTATTATCAAAATATTAAAACAGTTGTGCTGCTTAATATTTTTATATAAAATGTGATACCTGTTCTCAGGATACTTTGATAAATAGAAAGTTTAAAAGAACAGCATTTATTTTATTTATTTATCTGTATTTGTTGCTACTTTTGGTGTTATCTTATCATTTATTATTATTATTATTATTATTATTATTATTTAATAAATAAACCAAACTCAGTTGTCAATTTCAGTGATCATAATGCGTGATGTTTGGACATAAGTTGGCATTTTAGTTAACATTTAACAATTTAATGTTTCATGAGGAAAAAGTTGTCAGTTTGAGCAACGTGTGTGTAATTTGTATTTATTTTTACCTACAGTTCTAATTTTTTTGGAAGTTTCATTTAAAATCCCCTTGGCTCTGAAATCTGAGGGTATGCTTGGTCCATCAGTTTAAACAGGTATGACTCTTCTGCTTGCACCAACTTCAGCTCCTCAAGCATGAGGATATCAGATGAAGAATCAGTGTTCAGTATGTTTGACAAACCCTTTGTGCGTGTTTCTTTCTACGCTTTTAGCCTTGCATCAGCCTGTTTGGTGTTCTCCCGCAGCTGAGATCAGAGCGGACAGGAAAGCATGTAGTCAGATTAAGTTTCTGCCACACTGTCATTAATAATCAAGCAGCCCCGGAGAGGAACACGACCATTACCACTGACACATCTTCATTTGAATGAAAGGACCACGTTCCCCGCTTCAGTCAGTCTCTCCCTCTTGTTCTGTTATTTCCCACCACAACTCTTTTGCAGACAGTTATATTCACTATATGTCACTGATTAAGTCAATGATGTTGATTTGAAGATTATATACTGTACATTATCTTTCCATTCTAGATGCCCTCTCCAGGGAATGAAATCATCCCAAGCTTCTCTGGACCACAACGTGACTCAATATGAAGGTGGGGGAGTCAGAAGAGCATGGCTAAAATGAAAGCTCCGTTTTCCACTTTGTTTTAAAGTGAACCATTTAGTAAATCCTTAAAAGGTTTCTTTCTTTTATCCAAATTTTCATGCCTCTCCTCTACATAAATCTCTGTAGAGTATTGTGGTGATGACGCATCTTTGTAGGCCAACCCACAGGTTAACATCACCCTGGTTCCCTTGTTTCACATTATTGCAGAAAATAAGCTCTGTGGCCAACAAAAGTTTGATTCTTACATTTTCTGTTCATCATGATCATCACAAATCAACACTAATTTGATCAAATTTAAAGCCGAATTACAATCGAGAAGTAAATCTCTAACTGTGGCCTATAAACAAATTACGCCACAGCCACATGACTTCAGTGTCACCACCTTTAAGCTTCCAACAACTTTCAGTCTTTTAATAAAGGATTCTGGATTTTTGTAGGTCAAAATCCAGAAACAAGTCAGCATTTTAGAACTTCCGCTTGCATCATTCTGAAGTCAAACTTATTTCACGCATTCAACCAAAAACCCATTGACTTCAGAATGATGCAAGCGGAAGTTCTAAAATGCTGACTTGTTTCAGGATTTTGACCTACAAAAATAAGTCATCCCTGCAGCACTCTATTAATCAGGCTCTTTGTCCAGGGACCACAGAGCAAGCCATCCAATCCTGATGTTTGAAACGTTTCTGCAGTGTTTCCCTCCTGCTGTGTAGACTATTAGAGAGGTAAGTGACAAAGCCTTCTTCCTGATATACACTCCAATCATTTTGATTTAAAGGCCAATGTGAGGTTGTTTGGCCCCTTCTTCCTGATCCTGACCCCTCTCTCCTGTGGATGTGGTGTAAGCCTTAGTATTCTTCACTGGACTGGATGAGTTACACAGAGCAGAAGTGGAGGTGGATGCGTGGGTGGGTCACTGGGGTTAGGGGGTCTCTCTACTACTACTACTGAAGTTTGATATTCGTCCAAAAAGACACTCTGGAGGGAGAAGCAATCTCTCTCGTGCTTAGATTCTAACTATTCCCAAACTTTTATCTCTCCACACTTTCCTCTTGTCTTCTTTGACCCATAATTCAAGCAGTATCACTCGCTTTTTCACTCACCACAGTACATATCTCCTCTTTCTGTCCCCCGTCCTGGCTGGATTTGAACACATAAGTCCTTGCGATGTGACACTTTACTGTCTGGCTTGTTAATACTTTGTCCTCATGCTGATTGTCTGCTTTGGCTCTCAGTCCACTCTGGTTTTCTCATCTGACCTTAGAGAGACAGAGAAAAGGGTAACAGGAGATAAAGAGGAAAGACATACAAGACAAAGGGTGGTGGAGTGGGTACAGAAGTGAAGAATGGGCTTTCTCTTGTATTAACTGTACATTACTTCACGTCTGAGATGTAGACTCTTGCAGGTCTGTGTAACCTTGAGCTGCTCCTCTTAATCAAAATGAGACGTCGGAGCATTTCACCCCAGTGATGGTATTAGATATGTAGATATGAATTTAATGTGTAACAGTGAGGTCACCACTATGTGCATAATCATGCAATCTAAAAGCAGTTTGGAGGTCAAAGGTTAATGTACTTCATTTGAGTCGAGCACTGTTGCAATCCAACTGATGTATGCAGAGTTGTCTGCTAAAAACAGTGACAACAGGAACAAATGAGTAATTTTAAGGCATTATGCTGACAATGTGTAGACAATATGCAGAGGGACCACTGACGGTGTAAAGACGGACTGATGGAATGCATTGACTTCTACGTCTACACATGGGGTGTTTAGGGAAATCATTGAAAATGTTTAGGGAATGTATCGACAATGTTTGCAGAACAATTTGGCCGAGTCTTGAGAATGTCGGGTTAACCCGTAGGCTACTAAGAAAAGGCCCCCCCGTTTTCTTAAACTCCCCCTCACTGCTCTCAATGGAGCCTCTTCAGTCCTAACATTATACTAATTACATGACCAGAACAACCACACTCATAGTTAAGAGCGCTGAGTTGAGTGGGTGTCAGGAGCTAAATCATCTGGATGAATTGTGAAATGGAAAAAAAAAAAAAAAAAGTGCATACATGGGGG
Organism: Tor tambroides; assembly: GCA_021397915.2. Classification (NCBI taxonomy): domain Eukaryota; kingdom Metazoa; phylum Chordata; class Actinopteri; order Cypriniformes; family Cyprinidae; genus Tor; species Tor tambroides. Next base: position 3,470 of record JAFVLL020013424.1, on the reverse strand, counting down.
AAGTCACTGTTTATTTTATATTTATTGGTTTTATTATATATATTTAATGTGTTTTGTTATCACATCATTTATTGTATTTTTATTTTATATTTATATTATTAGGAACGCTAAAGCTTTTTATATATATTTTATATTAGTTTGATGGTCTTTTATTTTATTCATTCAGTAAGCATGTTTTCAGTAAGCATGCATTACATTTTTCAAGGGACTAAGACATAATGTTACAAAAGTCTGGTTTCAAATAAATGCTGTTCATTTGTTGTTTGTATTCATCAAAGAATCTGATGTCAGATCAAATGTTTGTTGTACGCCATCTTTTTGCATATGCATTTGTAGGAGGATTGTGATAGTCAATTTAAATGTACTTGTGCCAGAATTTAAAGGCATAGTTCACCCTAAAATGAACATTCTGTCATTAATTACACACCCTCATGTCGTTCCAAACCCATAAGACCTTCAATCATCTTCAGAACACAAATTAAGATATTCATAATGAAATCCGAGAGCTTTCTGACCCTGCATAGACATTCACATGACATCAGTGTAATTTTATGAAAGCTACAAGAATACTTTTTGTGCACAAAGAAAACAAAAATAAAGATTTCATTCATCAATTTCTTCTATTCTGTCTCAGTCTTTTCCACGTGTTCATGAGAGTACCACAGTGTATGCGTGTGGTGCTGCTGACGCAGGCAGAAGGCGGCAGAAGAAGATGCATGCTGTACATAAAACAGTCTTTAACGCATCTGAAGATTCTAATGGAGAGGATGACTTGCAATTTTTTGCCAGGCCTTACTTATTTGAACCAGAATATACAGATGATGAACTAAGAGAGATGGATGTTCTATGTCAGAACGCCGGGTCCTGCATCAGCAGAATCCCACGCATGGGTCATGGTGCTCTTGTGAACGTGGATCGAAGACTGACGTGGAAAAGAACAAATTGTTGAAAAGTCATTATTTTTGTTTTCTTTCCATACAAAAAGTACTCTAGTAGCTTCATAAAATTACGGTTGAACCACTGATGTCAAATGGACTATTTTAACAATGTCCTTGCTACCTTTCTGGGTCTTGAATGTGTCCGTTGCGTTGCGTTGCTGTCTATACAGGGTTAGAAATCTCTCGGATTTCATCAAAAATATCATAATTTTTGTTCCGAAGATGAATGAAGGTCTAGGTTTGGAACAACATAAGGGTGAGTAATTAATAACAGAATTTTCATTTTTGGGTGAACTATCCCTTTAACAGCCAAAAAAAAAAAAAAGCACGTCTTAACCCACTCTGCATTTGACATGGCTGTGATAGTTTCTAATTTGCACTACTCTTGGTACTCTTGTCAGTAGATCACCTGCATAACTTTCCACTTCCATTTGCACATTTATTGCTAGTTTGCCCTGTTTTAATAAATCTGGCTGCAAATCAGCATATTAGAATGATTTCTGAAGGATCATGTGACATTGAAGCCTGGAGTAATGGTTTCTGAAAATTGAGTTTTGCCATCAAAGGAATAAATTACATTTTAAAATACATTAAAATAGAAAACAGTCCTTTTAAATATTAATATTTCACAATATTGCTGTTTTACTATATTTGTGATCATAAATAACAGTCTTGGTGAGCATATAGGAGGCTTACTTAGTCTTACTGACCCCAAACTTGTGAACAGAATATACTGTATAGTTTTTACTAACCATTTTCATTTCTGTTTTTTTCCACGTATAGGAGAAGGAAGAATTTGTACAATGGAAGTGTTTGTAAGCTTGATGAGACTGTAGGACTGTTTTTTCTCAGCTTGAGTGAGAAGACAATGATTCAAGATTGGTCTCCAGACTAAAACACACACACTCATTAGGTACAGTGTTCACTGGCTGAGACTGTCTATCCTCAGACTCTGACATGGCAGTGCTGATGGAAACTGTGACAGTCGCAATCATCATCAACCAACAAATATTCCCCTGAAGGTTATGTGCGCACATACAAACTGACACACTCAGCAAGCTTACGTACAAACTTGTGATTAAGCAGGCTCCTCAGTTTTGACATAACATACACTTTGCCTAAATTGGCCACTGTAGCCTCATAGGAGAATTTCAGTGGGTTCGTTTTTGGCCCAGGTGTGTGTGCGTGTGTTGTGTGGGTGTTTATTCATGAGCGTCTCCTAGCTCACTTAGCTTTTGACCAGTATATGCTGGACACTGATTATCCTTCATAACCATATTTCCCAAAAAGACTTCTTTTATGAGTCAGATTATTATTATCTATTAAATTAATTATTTTAATCTGCAAGGACACATTAAATTGATCAAAAGTGACAGTAAAGTCATAATTACATTGGAAAGACGTTGTTCCAGAAGATTTCTATTTCACACAAATGCTGTTCGTTTGAGCTTTCTATTCATCAAAGAATCCTGGAAAACAAAATGCATCACAATTTTCACAAAGTTAAGCAACACAAATGTTTTCAACATTGCTCATAATAAGAAATGATTCTTGAACATATTAAAATGATTTATGAAGCATTATGTGACAAAACTAGAGTAATGGTTAATGGAAATTTAGCTTTGCCATCACTGGAATAAATTAAATTCTGACATATATTTTTAAAAAAAAAAATTAATTGTAGTAATATTTCACAGTATGGCTGTTTTTAATCAAATAAATGCAGCCTTGGGAGCAAAAGAGACTTCTTTATAAAATGGTCGTGTACATCATTTATGCATATACACTGCTATTCAAAATTTTGGAGTTGGTATGATTTTCTTTTTTAATTTATTGTATTTCTTTTAGAATTTTATAATTTGTCTGTATTAAACAGGATCAAAATGATACACTGAACCTTGTCGACCTTCGCAAGCTGACGTATCGCGCACTAAAACACATTCACTAATACTGTGGCTCTATGCATGACCCAGTCTCTCTCCTTAACACTATGGTATGTTCACATCTCCAGGGTGTGTGAACCTCCCCATAGCAATATTTAACCCTAACAGGTTGTCATCAGCTCAGAACATTTAAAACGTGTCACACGTTAGATGACTCATGTAACACACCATCAGCGCAAACACAACATAAAAGAGGCTTTTGCCCCTGACGAGAGCCTGGAACCACTAAAGCACTAAATCCTGGCCTGCGTGTAGAAATCCCTCTCTAAAGTAAGGTACTGTGAACTGCATGCGAGAGCGGTCACCTTTAATTAGGGCTTAAGAGGCAGATGTTGCGCATATCACTATCTGATCCGAGTGAAGGGAAAATAAAAGACTTCTAGTCCTAAGAGCCACATGGAATCTGTGCCTGCAGAACTCCATTTCCACTGAATTCCACTGTTTTTCACTTGGTTATGATTTTTTGGCACTTTTTTTAATACTTTGACTAAAATGTTTATACTTTCTGCCCCAAAGTAAAATAAAGAAAAAGGTAATCCTGCTCTACTACTTGTAATTGCAGCTTTATATCATAATTGTGAGGTTTTTT